>JARJEB010011137.1:0-12391 GCA_030264535.1 Liometoxenus newtonarum | reverse complement strand
ATGTTCACATCATTTTGTACCTATAATAGAGGAATATAAATAAGTGTCAGTCTGAAGTTGTATAAAATCAGCTGTAAAGTAGAAGACGAAAATGGTTAGGTATATTAAAAACAGTGCTACCAACCATCTCACTAAATATACAAAATTCCCTATAAATTCAAAGAAAACTGTAAACAATTTACTATAATTAAAGCGTTACTTTGGTGCGTGCCCATTCTTTAAGAATGTTCACATCATTTTGTACCAATAATATAGGAATAATAAATAAATCTCAGACTGAGATACTTATATCGGTTAACCCAAAGTGTAATTTGAATCATGATGTTGACACTAAGCCATGAACTAATCCGTCAGATCGCAGAGAGATAGAGAGAGAGAGAGAGAGGAGAAAATCAAATACTTTTTTTAGCGGCAGATACAAAACAGAGGGTGCCGATGTCAGCGAATACGTATTTACTTATATCTACTCTCTGAACCGTACTAAAGTGAGATAATGTTACAATGCATCGCTATAAGTAGACGCGGATCGACGCCGTTGCCCGTTTCAATTCCATTTAGATTATATCCAACTCGCACAATTCTATCTCGCCCATCTTTCCTACTCCTGTATATGCATATACATTTTTAAATCTTAAATCCTATGTCGAAATTAATTCGATATAGACGCTTTTGTCTACTTGGTTATAACGCTACGCCGATTTTAATAAAACTGTTTAAGTTTAACGCAAGACCTGTGAATGCGTATATATCGCATTTGCATATATTTTACATTTCCATGATGGGATTACGCAAGTAATCTGTGATGAGAAAAAATGAAAAGTGAAAAAACTTTGATATTTTGCTCTGGTATGGATGTTACGGTTAGTTAAAAGATGTAGAAAATTATTTAGGGAGAAATTGCGGGTCATCAAAGACTATAAAAGGCGAAAGAACAAAAAATCAAATTTCGTGTAAAATAATAATTCAGTTTAACCATCTTGAAACTTTTAAGTATTTTAAGCAACTAATTAGTAAACAAAGTACAAAATGGAATGTGCAATTGATTATGCGACCGGGACCCCTATGTTGATTAAATTTAAGGGACGAACTATTGTTAGCTAAATTTTGCTGAATTCAAATTGCATGAGAATGGCATATTAATAAGTTGTTATGTAATATTTACATATGTACTTATTGAATCAATTGAGAACAATAATTTGGTGGATGGTGTCGCGACGTATGTACAATGAAAGTAATTAATTGCTGGCAATTAACAAATAGTGTGTCTATGACTGATACAAAATGCCCATTTCAATCATTCTATTATTAACCCGTTGAGACCTCTGTATTTGATGGATATGTAAATATGGCCATTAGGCACAGAAAATAAGTTGCACTTAAATCACTCGAAACGCGCGATGAAAAGCGCCAAGGACGAAAAACTCGATATAAAGTGTAAACAATTCATTAATGCACGCAAGCAAGGATGGTCAATCATCACTGTTATAATAAAAATTACACAACAAGTAAAACAAGATTGATTGATGGTGGTGTTTGGGCAAAAATTTCGATTTACTCACCCTTAATTCGTTCACACTTGCACAAGCCAACATGAGGAGGACAGAGGAGGGTAAACGGAAAAAGCAAACAGTACATGATTGTTTCACAAAATACAAAATAACATTCCCCGTAGACGCACTACTGTAAGTAAGTACATAAAGTAATCGGGAAAATCTGTAACTGACACGTGACTTGTATTAGCGACTTACAATGTTACAGCTATCTTAATCTAAAGCTAAAGCTAAAAGCCTAAAAGGGAACGATTCTCAACTTGTGAATCGACAGATAATTCATTGCTTTTGTAATATTTCAATTTTTCTCCCCAGAAAAATTGAGATTAAGAAATTGTTTCGAGTCTCAACACACACATACACACACACACACACACACACACACACACACACACACACACACACACATTGATTTCAATATAGAAAAAACTATAGGTATACGAAAAAAAATGTGGAACAACGAAAAATATAATGATTATATTTATTTCTCTATTTTATACGTTCATATATTTAGTAAATAGTAGAAAAAGTCCTTACAAAAATGGAACATAATTTTCTACTAAAACCAACAGTAGGTGGTCATTTAACGACAATGCAATTAGTACCCTCCTAGCAATTTTTCGTCATATTGTCACACTGTCATAAATGTGTTATAGCAATTTGGAAGAAGAGAAAAGAAGTTGTCATATTCAAACTAAAACCATACGCTTTTTTCTCTTTTTCATGTAAGTACATTAATTCATATTCACTTTATAGCTACGTTTTCGTAATGTACACATGTTCATTAAATCATAAAATAAATCGCACTTCCTGTCTTCGTTTATACTTAAATATGAGCAATATACCTACGTGACTATACTATAACAACTACTATAATAGAATAGAAATTTGAAATGATGAAATTTATTATCTACAATACAACAAGCAAAGCAATGAAACAATAACGGAAAGATAGTAACGATTTTCAGCAGTGTTTGTTGTTTTATTTTAATAATGCATTTACTATATGTATACGTACTTATTAAGTAATCTATTTGCTTTCAATGCTTTCATCAAAATTTTTATTTTTATTTCAATTTTCACATGTTCGAGTGTGATAAATCATACGCCCGAATAGAACAGCGCAGGCCAGGAAGTACTGATGTGTTTCTATTTTTTTACTTATCATGATTATTATCTGAATAGTTTTGTTTTCTCGACACCCAATAATGAAACAAAATGCACCGGGTTTTACCTACTTTATTTTTTAAATAAACATGCACATTTTGAACACAAAAATGCGAGCAACTCTGTTTATGTTATATAGTTAATTTTAATTTTTTCAATTTCACAAAAGGATAGGATAAAATGAATCATTATAAGTGTAAGTAAGTAGCGTTCTAGTATTCTGTCATATATGGCTACTCAAGGTAATCACCATAAGTGTTCTCAACGCGTCAAATTGTTTACTATATTGTGTTTGTTACGATTACAACATAAAACTGAATAAAACTGTAACATTGCGTTTATATATAAAAGTTAATTGTAGATATCTTTACAAAACCCTGGGAAAACAGGTGGCCGCTGACCTTTTCTCATCTCATAAGTAAAGAGTAAAGTTTTTGCGCAGTAGACGACAAATGACTTAACCTAGGAACGTAAATATATTCGAAATTCACAACTTTCCAACTTCCAAATGCATTTGCTGTCCGGATTGTCGATGATGTGTGTATGTGTGTGTGTGTGTGTGTGTAAATGTAAACAATAATGACCCAAAATAGGTTTGTTATTCGAATTTTATACAAGACGTTTTTATCTCGAGGACTGATGACGTGATTATTATTCGAAAGGTTCTGAAAAGTATCGTGTTTCATAGCTGGGTTCGTCACATATGGAAGATAAGGATATTTTTTATGTGCGCTGTGAACAGGCGTCAAGCTGTCTCGACTCGACTCAATCTCAAAGCGAGATGTTTAGCTGTAGGTTTTCAACGCAACTAGATATGATACGAACCTACACGATTCAGTTGGTTTGTTTATATTATTTACGCTACATAGTGGTTTAGTATATACAGGGTGTCCCAGACCAAACGATACAGTGAAAAATGGCAGATGAGTCAGAAAGTCCAATACCAAAATGTTCAGGGAAGCACTGTTTTTAAACAGGAAGCAATTTAAGTTGACCAATCAGAGAGCTTTTCCAGCCACCTGTTTCAGGAACTCAGTGGTTGTTATTTACGAATTTATAACGATTTATTTGGACGACTGGAATTCTGACAGGCGGATGACCTACATTACCTAAATTATTTACAGTCGACCAAAGAAATTATGGCCCGATCAACAATGTCATAGCAACCACTGAGTTCCTGAAATAGGTGGGAAAGCTCTCTGATTGGTCAACTTAAATTGCTTCCCGTTTAAAAACGGTGCTTCCCTGAACATTTTGGTATGGGACTTTTTTACTCAGTTTTTCATGTAGAATCTGCCATTTTTCGCTGCATCGTTTGGTCTGGGACACCCTGTATAGGTACAAAAGGAACTTGCTGCTCCCCAGCAACAACGAGCAGAATTGCATCACATTTTAAGTTTCAAGCAACCAAGAAAAGAAACGTTTAAGCGTAATTTCATTTAATTAGATAGTCAAAATATATATTGAGTTGATTAAAAATTACCGACTGTCGTTTCCTAAATCTAATTTTGGTCTGAATTGCAAAACTAAACTAAAAGTTGAAATGAAAAATGCAGTTGAATGGCGCTTCCTCCTTATAATTTCTTATCACAAAGTTGTTTTATTAGCAAAAAGCAAAGCTTTTTAAGAGGAAGCCAATTATATAAATACAATTTTACGAAATTGAAATAGAACATTAGTTGATATCAACAAAATTTATATCTATTTATGCCATTTATCGCGCATCCGTCGAGAAAATTTGATTCACATTTCATTAAAGTGATATTTTATTGGTGATTTCCCGGAAAAGCACAACAAACTTACGACTTGCGACCGAACCAGTGTGACTTATTCCTATACTTTATTTAATTTTTATATAAAAAGGATGATTGGGGAATTGGTAGCTACAAATCAGAAAACTTAATTTTTTGAAATTATTTTTTTTCTTCGGCATGTTTACATTCATTTGAAAAACCAATTAACTATACTTATAAAAGTGAAAAAGTTTACAAATATTGAAAGACTGTTTGGTAGTACAGATCGTGAGTATGGCAATATAATAAACTCGTTTCGTGAAACCATTGGAAACTCAACGAAACATTAGGCAAACAAAAAATGTATTTTTAATTACTTTGTTATCTTATCATCTTAAACCATACATCACAAAAATATAATAATATATTTATAGTTATATTATGTTGAGTAAAACATCTAGTATCGAACTTATTTGTATGTAGTACTTGGGGGGAAATAAATGTTAAATAATATACTCAATTGTGTAATACTCAAGCAACTCTTCAACAAATTCAATTGGTTTGTTTTATATTGGTCTGCCGAGGGCAATTTTTTCTTTTCTTATCACTGATGGGCCGGTGTATAGCCGTAAACAATATAAAATTCAATTTTTTATAGTTTTGTAAAACTGCAAAGTAGCAAATTCAGTACAATTTTTAACAAATTTAAATTCCGCAGTTCACCGGGCCCTTGGTCCAGGCTCAGGTAATATACAAGGCAATAATACCAAAAACTTATTAATTAATTTACATTCATACTCATATGGCATAATCAGTGCATTAAAATAATAACTATTTAACATAAATAATAATAAAACACTTAATTACATAAATTTTTCAAAAAAAAAATGAAAAAATCTTTAGACCTCTAGTCAAACAAAACTACCATACTGACTAGGGAACAAAAAACAAAACAAATATAATATCTACGAATGAAAAACATTTGTGTTGAAATGGATTTCGGAGATCAATTGTAACAGGATTATACGTCGGCAAATCACAGGGACGCTTTGAAGAGCGATCTACAGACGCAGCTCACTTATCTACTTAACTAGGTATAATTACTATATAATACTAAACTAAATACAATTGCTTTAAATTTTTTTAAAAATATCAGCATTTTATATTTATACCTTCATATATGTATTTCATATGTATTCCTATATATATTTATACTTAAATATATGTATTTTTGTAAAAAAAAAAAAAAGTTAAGCTATTAACACGCAAATATAATTGTGGCCAACGGTTTGGACAGCGTGTGAGTTCATGTGCGACTCAACGAATCCACAATGAAAGCCGTTTTTTTTTTTGCTACGAACCCGGTTTGAACTCTTGCATTTTTGTGTTTTGTAACCTGGTTGAACGGATTAAAGTGGTTTGGTTTAGTTAATGCGTTTTTGCGACTTGTAAAACAGCGACGTCAATCTCTAATACGATTAAACCGAAAGTTCCCGCAAAAAAAAACGGCTAAACACAAATCTACCTCCTGAACACATTTTTTTATTATTTAGAATTAATAATTGCTTTTATTTTTTTATGAAATGACATATACAATATAAATTTGGACGATTTCGAATGATTTTTTGTTTTTTTAAATGGAGGCAGTTGGAATTCGCAAAGTCACACATCTCATCCTGAACACAACTGAAGACGGCGAGCAAAATATTTACACAATTCAGGGGTGCGGGCTGATCACACCACAGGAATGATCGGCACGCGTCCAGCTTTCGCCGCACCGCGCTATTCTAACTATACCGGAGATCATTGGAAAACTTTTTTCAGCATCGCTTTGACACACATCATGTCAGCGCGTCACCGTATTCTACTACACCGACAAATACTATAAAACAAAATACATATTCCAAAAAAAAGAAAAAGAAATAAAAATAAAAGAAATTCAGTCAGACTCATTGGTAGCGAAAGCGAACAAATGGAACACACGTCCAGTCCAATTTAACTTGGCACAATTTCAATCTTTGGCTAAACCGAATCAAACTAAAAGACTTATTAAAATATTTTTTTATGATAAAAATTTACACATTCCCTCTTGCGAAATAAAAATATGCCCTAATTAGATACGATTCCTGAGAGAATGGCGGGGTGGACGAGCTGGGTGACTCGACAACGTATTCAACCGCCGATTATGTTTTCATGTGTGAGATCAACTATTTGATTGATTAGCTCTGCTCTCTTTGGAACTGACATACAATAATATACTTAAACGAGGTCCGGCGATTCGGACTCACAAATTTAATGATCTATGGCAATGTACACACTGTACGTTGCGGCGGTACGACAATAATCTTACTAATTGTTATAGAACACTCATAGTTAATATACAGATTATCAAAATAATAAACACACCGAAAGAATTGATTATTATAGTAACGAATTAGCAACCATTATATATATACTTAAAAAAAAGAGAACACGGCTTCATAAATAATATATATTTATATATGCGTGATTAAACCATTATAGATAATCTATAGAAACATCACTGTAGGTAGCTTTGGATGAATTGGTTTTCTTTGCGAAATGCGGCAAAATGGTTTTTCATTCAAGTTACCGGGCACGGAACAAGCGCCAACCGACAACACAAATGACCGCTGTCCATATTGAACAAGACGATGTCGATGTAGGTATGAGCTTTGATAAAAGGCTCTTTGTTTCAGTTTTAACGCCGTCGAAGGAAGACGAAGACTGTAGGGACAAAACAGTGTGGTCGTCCTGTAAGGAAACAAATACCAATTAGCATAACAACTAACAATAATAATGATAATGATAATAAATGAGCGCATTCATGTGTGTTTTAGTGAGGGCACATATGACTTAAGCCTCTATAACCGTCTAACGGATAATAAAAAGCGCGCGCGCGCGCGCGCAATCGAGCGATAGTATCAATTTCTAACAAAGAAAAGCCGTGAACATGCAACATAAACAATGGAAAAATATAATTACATTATAATTATCTATAAAGCGGTAGTCCAAGGTCAAAATGCATTTATAGGTACGAAATAATACTTCACGTTCGATGTTCGTTCGTTACTGTTTGTTTTCTGTTGCGATATTATAACTATGAAAGAAAAGACTAGATGCAGGCAGCATTGCACAATTCGAACACAAACTAATCCATCTTTATACATAAGTTCATATACAAACATATAAGTACAAGCATTGAGTCGAGTAAATGCATTTTGTAGGAAATAAACTTGAAATAATGACTCTAAGAAATTATCTCTAATATTATAAGTTTCAGCAATCAGCGTCAACAATTACGAAAACGACGAAAAACGTTAGTTGTGTCTTTCTTTTCTAAGAGATTTTGTGCTGGCACAAGAAAAATTATGAGAAAACAATAAAAACTCATAATAAATTTTCTATTCCTAATTATTGGTTTTCAGTTAGAGAATTGCAATGTTAAAATTGCCATGTAATTATAGAATTTATAAATGTGAGAGAAGAAAAAAAATTGAAAAATAATAGGTAGGGTGATCATGGGCTTATCACACCACGAGATATCACCCACCTTAGACGCGGCTGGCTTGAAGTCATCCGCGACTTGTCGAATTATGACACCAACCTGGCTCCAATCAACATCCTCCGTACTCAGCTCTGCTCTGCTTTCGTCGTGATGTGCATCCATAAAAACAGTGTATTTGGCATGATCGCAGCAAGATGATTCGGAATTGGTGCGTTGTCTTCGTGTCCGTATCGTCGGGACGGACAAGTTCTGACCTGTTGGTAGAATATGTTGGATGTCAGTCCTTGAATTTGTTGCCGGCGACAATAATGGCAAATTGCTGACCAGATCGGGCATCGTTGAGGCTTCAGCGACGACGTTTTGATTACGCGACGATGAATGTCGCGGTGATGTGCACACTGGAAATAAATTCGACATGCTTTTTCTTTATCGGATTCACACAAAAAAATAAGTAAAATAACAAAAAAAAAAATACTACGATTTGCGGTCTATGGCACCCGCGCATTAGTTTGCTCTTTTTCTGCACGCCTGTGAATATTCGTTCTGGTCAAACGAGTCAACCCTGCGGCGTTTTTACTTCGCATTCGCACACATAGGACAGCTGTTTGATCAATGATTCGATTGCATATAGGTATATATATATAAATATATAAATATATATGTTGGTTAAATATTAAATTAAATAAATCAAATACATGGATTTATATATTAAATGAGCAAAATTGGCAGAATTTTATGAACACTTTGATGACAGTTTTTATTTTACAAAAAATTAGAAAAGTTTAGTGGAACTTGTATTACTTTGGTGCACTTCCGTTTTTCCCGGAACAGCCGAACAACTATGCAACTGAAATGCCCTCACGCACAAACCTTGCAATGGGCAAACCACCCAGAGAAATCCTGAACTTCATTAAAGAGTTTTTGGTGAAAAAATTCACACTAGTGGTAAAAAGTGACACTATTTTATCACTATTTATTCACATACCGAAAAATTAACATTTCGTAACTATATTTAAATATGAATTGTTATACCGTATTCCTCAATTAAAATGAATCAATCTTGATGTTAAGTTTTAGTGATAATTGAAATCACAGTTTTAGACTATTTTCAATATGATTAATAAATTGAACATTGAAAACAGTTCTAACATCTAAGCTACTTTTTCAAAATCTGAGAGGAACATATTCAACCGAACTAGTATCGCTTGAAATAAAAAAGTTAGCCAATAGGGGCATCGAAAATGAAACACCCTGTATATATAAATCAACACCTTGTTTGCATTGCTTTTCTTCATTATCTCAACATTTTACCAAACATTTTGATATACATCCATCAAGAGTGTACTAAATGTTGTGGTTTTCGACGCAAAACTGATAGTTTACGGATTTAATACTTTCGTGAGTACACATTGTTTAGACCTGTTTGACGCATATACAACCATAAAATAAAAGTGATAAACTTGGTTGACACAAGAAAATAAGCATACTCCAATCTTTGTTGAATTGAGTCAATGTCACAGATACAAATAGTATGATACGTAAGAACTTATTTGATTGCTATAATGATATCAAATATATGAGAGCTACAAAAAAGTTTTTGTGTTATGATGCTCGATAAATTCGTGAATCGATCGATGCAACTTGTCACATACACTGCAACGTAGCGTTGCAAATTTTAAGGATTCCCTGAATCAGATAATGTTTTTTGTTGTTTTAAATGTTCTCATTGAAATAATATAAAATGGTAAGCATACTAATTGATTGAGCTTTACATTTCTGAGGTTACGTAATAAATATTAAAATAACTTACGGTTCTGTTTCGCTAAAAGCCATCGAAACAACCCACACAAGCGTCAGCAATGTCGAAGCCAGCCATCCAACGTAGCAATAGATTTTTATGAATGCATACTCTTTGAAAACAGTGACTGTCATAGCGTTATGCAACGATAATCCTTCGATAAACATCCACATTATTGTAGCTGTTTTAGAAAATTCCAATAAGGTATAACAAGTTTCACTTAAATACGGCTGAAATAGTAAACACATGCCATTTAATTGTATTATATATTGAATTTAAAAAAATCAAAAATATAATACTTACAATTGTCTCAATATTCTGAAAATGTTCATCGCTATAAATAATTATCCTCATTAGGACTTGAAATACTGTGGCTATAAATAAATTTTTGTGTATCGTCGTCCTATTGTTTCTTAATATTCTAAAAGTACAAGATACTTGTTCGTTTTAATTAAATTGTCTATCATAAAATGCTAAACTTGCCTATATTTATAAAAAATGACCAATGATACGATTAAGGCGACAAGGGATAAACTCAAACCGACCATTTCAATTATTCGGGTCACGTCAACAATCTGTATTTAAAAAAAAAACCGATATAAAAACATCCTATAATTAAAATTACACAATAAAGTAAAAGAGGTCGTAAAATTCACCCTGTAACATGTCTTCACACCCATTCTCTCACACATTTCTAGCAGATCCTTTAATAATGGTTTTAAGCATTGCCGGTAATCGGTGTAGCCAGTCTCCTTTAAACTCGATTCATTTTTGTTGAACCATGTACCATCTGAATTACAAGTTCTCCACCCCAATTCTAAAAGTAAATGTTATCTTAATTTTATTTTGTAAGACCATGTTGACCATTATATGGAGATATTATTAATCAAAGTATATTCAATTGTTTATTTATTCTTTTCGACAAATATGTAAAAAAACCTAATAACACGAATCTATCAGGCCATTTTGCTTTAACACGACCAAAACATTCCTATCGGAGATCTTAAAAAACACACTGTAAGCCATGGAAGTATAATATAATGGACCACATATTGGATAACAATCGCGGACAACCCTAGAAAAGGAGGGAACTATATACTAAGGGCAATATATGTTTATGCACGCTCAATGATGTTTTGAGATTGGAAATTTTACTACGCTGATCATGAGCCGTGATGTTTTGTCCTTACTGTCCTTTACAAACGTTATCGGCGATGTCCAACACATAAATCATACTATGCGAATCATCTGTACATCTGTACATCTGTAAGCGAATGGAGTTAATACACAAACCTCATCAAAAACAGCGCTGGAACTGATCAAAAAATAGAAGTAGTTATATATTGAATTTTCAGATCAGTATGTATAAAGGTAGTTAAAAAAATCTCCCTGTAAACAAGAATGTGTTATACTATATTTAGAAATACGTTACGTACTTGTATGATCTAGTCCTTTTCCATCTGGACATGTCTGACTAATGTTTTCGTTGCTCAAGGTTGGTCTCCAGCACAAAAAATTGTCGAAAACGGCTGGACAGAATATCGATCCTATCAAGCAAACAAAAAAAAAGATTACATTTGCTTATTCATTAATGCAAATTTTATGGAATATTGTTGTTCATCCTAATTGTTATAAATCCAAACAGTGTGGGAGTAATGTAATTTGCAATAGTATGGATTTGATGTTTCCGCGCCATTGTTTTTGTACGGCAAGAACTTGGTCGATTGTCTTTTATGAAATGATTATCATGATCAGTTATTTCCAGTAAATAAATTTTTGTGAATTGAGAATACTAACCTTCACTACTGTTGTTAAGATCAATGCCTCTTCTTCAATTATTTTACATACAGTTATCTACTATTTCTAAGTTCATATATGAACTCTGTTATTCACTTAGTCGTCTATTTTAGTTAATTGTTATTAAGTATTCATATTTTTTCCTTTTGCCAATTCATATCATGAAACTTGCTCTTTGTTATAATGTATATTTTGATTTCTTTCAATTCATGCATGCAAGATAGTAAGGGTTAACTATTTACGAGACTATTTATTGTTATAACATCATCCTTTTAAGTTCTAAGAATAGAATAGATATAACTAAATACTAACATTTAATTAATTCATGCATATTAAGGATGGCTCATCTCACAGGAACAATTTTTCAGCAATATTATCTAATATGAAATCAATAGTTAACATAGATATAAATAGAGATAGATCATTAAGGGACGTCTTACAACGTTGATCTGCCGCTATACTATGGAACGCCGTTTTACTATAAACGGATGCACGACTTTACGAAACTATTAAAAATTCGATCCATTTTTTATTCTTGCACATAAGTGATCATACAATATAATATTATAACAGCGATCTTACGACGTATTATAAATTATTTCGTTTGTCTTTGGAACCATGAAGCGATTTGCAGTTTATACCAAAACGGCTTCAATGATGGTATGTTAGTTTGTAGACATAGATTTATAATTAAAGATATTTTTTCATTGAGTCGATTCAAATGTTTCCAATTATTTATAAATATAATTTCTAGTGTTTACATTTCCAGTAGAATATTAACATTTCAAAAGTAAATAGTACGTCATTCATATTAAAATAA
>JARJEB010011134.1:0-26255 GCA_030264535.1 Liometoxenus newtonarum | reverse complement strand
GTGTATGGTAAATTTCATGGCTTGTATTTTGCGCTCAAAGAAATACATCCAGAGATATGCGCTGAACTCACTGAAGCTATGGAAGAGTCTTTCTTTAGCGCAATTGGTGAAAATAAAGGTACCAATGCACGTATGACTAGTATTAATGAGAAGGTGTTCAAGGCTTTACGGCCAGAAGACGTTGACGCACGCAAACGCTTCGAGGAGTATACCAAAGACACCCGGAACAAAATATTGAAACTTTTAGAGCCCACTGCAGCTGGAAGATTTGCTGTTTTTAATCACGGTGATAATTGGCTCAATAATATGTTGTTTTACTACGAAAATGAATTAAAAACTTCAAAAACCTGCTAAAAATATGAAATGTCAACCTATTTTTCATTCTAAATATTAAGAGTGTTTTCATGTTGGACGCTTTGAAGCTTTTAGCGCCCACGCTTAAGCGCTATTTTTTTTGTTCTTCGCTTTGAATTCTCCAAACAAATCGAACATGTTTCAGGTGCTTATAAGCGCCAAATAGCGCTTAAGCGTCCAATGCGAATACATCCATAGTAAGGGTTGTTTTAATACATAAATTGTTGTGCTCGAATGAATGAATTTTCAGGAATCTTTAACACCGTCGCAATTATGTTTGCTCGACTTTCAATTGGCGCGAATTGGTTCGCCGGCATTGGACCTGTCCTACTTTATCTTCACATGCACCGATCGGCAACTCAGAGAGAAACATTACGACGAATTGATGCAGATCTATTACGACTCAATGAGAGATTTACTGAACGCATTTTCGTTAAAAGTGGAAAATTATTTAACAATTAACGAGTTGCATGAACAAATGCGACGATTTTCATTATTTGGAATTCACATGACACTTTCCGTCACACATCTGATGTTGCGCGATCAAGAAGAAATGCCAGACCTTCAAAATATGAAGTACGCTGATAGTGATAATCTTGAAGAAGCTGGGAATACATTTCAGTTTGTTAGTAAAAATGAGGGCCGATACATGGAAAGAATTCGCGGTGTAATTTTAGATAGCGTCGATAAATGTTATCTATAAATCATAAAGGACGGTTTATGATTGACATATAATATTAACATAAGACTTACTAACATTATGTCTGTTTCACGTTGTCACCTTTTTATCACTTTTCTATCCCTGAAGATGAACAGTCTTTCAAGGTCATTAAATTGGATGGGACTTTAAGAAAGGTCATCAAATTGGATGAGACTTTAATAAGAAATATTTATTGCTTGGGGTACAAGAAGCAACTCACACTCTCACACACACACACACACACACACACACACAAACAAGAACAAATACTCGTATGTGAATAATAGCTAGATTTGCAAATTGCCTACTCCTTTCTGTGGCACAGGCACGGAATGTCTACGAATGAAAAAAAAAGAAAAGTGATGAAAAAGTGACAAGTCAAGTTACGGTTCATGATTGCGGAAGTAATCCCTTAACATAAGCACTTGACTGAAATTGCTGTAATGTTTGTGGTTATTTATTGACTTTTGACATGTGTCATTGTTTAATATTATGGCTTATGTCAGCAATTATGAACCGAGAGTCTTTATATTTAAATCTTCTGGATTATTTCATAAATTAAAATGTTTATGTTAAAGTTTATGCGGGAGCGGGATAATATACTACTACTTACGTAATATTCTAATTCTTTTAAAACTATTTCTTGTGCGTCAATAATTTTGTCTTGCTAAATGATATTTTATTTCTATTTTCTTAATATTAATCACAAATTTCATTTATTTCTTGGTCTTGGGAATTAATCATTTTTATGAATACGAAATATATAGGCATTAGAACCATTTAGTAATGCCCGATTGAGTGGAGAACCGAGTCCTGATTACTTGGAAGATGATGATACTGCAACTGGCGAGGAAACCACTTGTAACTTGTAATGATAACGAAAACTTGAATTACAAACAAGAAAGTAATAAATTTCATTTCATTTTATCAATATATTGCTTAAGTATAAAAAATAATAAATTATTATCCGTTAATCTACAATAAAATATACCTTTTCAATAAATTAATTTAAATTATAATTGAACACCCTGTATCACAAATTTTAAAATTTAGCGCGACTACCAATACCAACATTGCAATAATAAAATCCCCCAAACTTTTGATGATGACAGCTGTTGGTTCGTGTGGTGTATGTGTGCGTGTGTCGATTAAAGATGGTGGATGTTTGTAATTAATTTTTATGATATTTTTCAATGAGCGCGTTTCTATCGGTGTACACTTTGATTGTGTGAAACGATAAAAGTGAATGATTACGAGCGATGAACGCAGAGTGATAAGCGTGTTGCCGGTTAAAAATGTGCGATGCGTGCTCGGATTTTCTACAATTGCTACTCTCATGTAAGTTGATGGCTGTAGTTTGGTTTGAAAGCAATAACGACCGAATTAGCCGGTTTTCAAATATCCACGTTCAATCTATTCGATTTTTGCATACCATACACCACACTTATTCAGCCTATCTTAATATAATTCCATTTGTTTCATCACACTTCGTTTGTTCTCAAGAAAACCAATGCAACAAAGTAGTTTGTAACCTCACACCTCACCTTTAAGTCCGTCTTTTTTTTTTTGATGCACGTTTTGATAGAATCAATGCAGATACATATAAATAATAATTCATTCTTACAGATGAAACAAAGGTGCTTAGAGAATCCAGTGAGTTACCTGTTTTAACAAAAGATGATATTGGGATATTATTAATTTATGTACAAACATGGCCCGCAAGGTATAAGCAATTGTTAATAATTTCTCTATAAATTAATTAACAATGTGTTTTGTTTTTCCTTTTTGTAGGCAGTGTATGTGTTGTTATCGAGATACAAAGAATTTTGAAAAGTTCAGCATTATTACCCAGGGTATAATATATTTAGCTGTTTGTCAACTAAAAGCATTAAGTGAAACCGAAGTAGATAAGGATGAAACGAAAACGGAGGAAGAGTTAACTGAAGAAGCCAAAGTGGAGGAGGTGGCGATTCAGGAAAGAGATAAATTGTTGATATTAGTATCAAAAATTTTTCTACTCAATTTCCCTCTGTATGTGGCTTTCAAACACACCATTCAAGCCAAGTTAGAAGATCTTACCCAACAAGAAATACAATCTTTGAATATGTTTTGTGATTTGCATGACTCTGAGATTCCAATATTTTTGTTAAGAAATGTGAGTTTGTTTTGTAAAACTGGCGGCTTACATGCGATGACTTCTTGCTTCACGAAGCTCTCACCAGAAGCGTTGCAAGTCTCAACGGCACACGCAATGATATCAGTTGGTAAGTTCTAAGAATTGAAAAGTGTGACATTATTAACTTGTTGACATTTATTTAATGTTTCAGTGTGCAATTTGAAGTTATGGATGAATTTTAAAAGTATGGTGTCATTGTTAGTCCCATTGCGATCCTGCGTTTTGCGATATATGTGCAAATTATCTGATCAGGATCTAAGGACGCCTACTATTAAAAGCATGGCTGGTAAGAAGTGATTTTCATTTTGAAAAGTCAAATTCGTAAAATGTTAATAAATGAATTATCATAATAAACAAACTTGTTGCTCTTTAAACAAAAGCGGACTTCGATTACAATACAGTTTACTTGTTAAGTAATATATATTTTTTTTAGATTTTATGTGGAATGCAATCAAAGACCCGTTAGATACACCAATGGCCTTTGATTTGGACGGTCTCGATTTAGCTTTTAAATATTTTACATCAACGACATTAACAATGCGCCTAGCCGGTATAACCCAAATAAACAATCAAATCGGTGTCTTGGCTGAGTTGTGTGTTGGCGAAGCATTACCCGAAGCAGAAGCAGCACCTCGTTTAATGGCTGATTGGCTGATAAGCAATAACATAATTTCGCACATTTTCGGCCCGAATCTTCACGTAGAAGTAATCAAACAAAGTCACATCATACTCAACTTTCTGGCAATGGAGGGGCGTATAACATGTGAAAATATGGATATCATATGGGCCGCTGCACAGTTGAAACATTGCGCTAAACCCGTCCATGATTTGCTTCCAGGTTTGGTGAAGCATCTGTCAGCACCACCAGCTTTGCATTTGTACAGTTTACTTGTGAAATTGGAGCCGAAAGATCACACCGAACAAACATTGTACTTGGCATCTGCACTTATAAAATTCATTTGGACGCGTGGTGGAGCAGGTAGTGAAACTGGCCTAATCGGTTTAGCAGCTTCAGCAGCTGGTATCGCACTGCATAAGTGTGCTAGCTCATCCGAAAACAGTGTGAGTCTCGATCCGAGTAATTCCGAAGAGGAGCATCGAGACAGCAGCGGACAATCGGAGAGTCATAAGTCCGAGAGCGATATCGAAGGTGTTGAAAACGAAGAAGATATTAATATCGTCGATAGTGAAGGGCCAACACCTTGTAAACTGCGTAAACAAGGTTGTGATGTTGATGTAACGAGTAGTGACAATGATGTGGATAAAGGAAAAGGTGATAAGGAGAAGGAGATGAAAGCGGAGAAGCGTCAAGGGTGCTCGGCGCGAAAGAAACTATTAAATAGTGGCGATAATGATACGATCGATCCAGTTGCATTTAGCAGTTCGCAGGATGAAGAAGATGGTGATGATTCTCCGAACAAATACAGGAAGAGAAGAAAATTGTTGCGGAAAAACAGGGTTAAGAAGTTGCGTGACAAGCGGAGTCGACATGAAGATATTGCTGAACTCTCAGATGTCGAAGCTGATAGTGACCAAGAAATTAAACGCGCGGCTCTTAAAGAAGCTGCTAGTTTAATGCATCCGGCACAAGTTGACAGTTTAGTTGAAGCGTAAGAAATTTTTTTATTAAACAAATTCAAAATGTTTGTGTTGCTCATTAAATTCATTCGTAGTGGATTGAAACAAGCTGTTTATCTGGAAGAAAGTTCGTCTTGCAGTGAACTAGGCAAGGATACACCGAATCTCGAAGTGCATAATACGCCAACGTTTCTATCAATGCATCCAAGAAATTCGAGGTAATCTATAGACGTTTAAGTTTTAAACATATTTTACCCAAAATGTATGTATTATTCGTTTCTAGTCATATGTTGGAATTATTAAGTGGCGAAGAAGCTGAAGTTGAAGGAGACGCGGATGGCAGTTACTCATCACGAATGAGCAACAAATCGGAAAAGAACATGGCAGATTTTGATGGTGAAGATTCTGTCTGTGAAGAAGAATTGGCCCAACTTGCCGAACACGCGCAAATGAATTTGCACGCATTGGCTAATCAATCATCACCCGAAAAATCACCAGTGCGTCTTGATCCGAGACTGTCAGCATGCTTTAAAGTTGACAATGTTTGCCAACCGGGTAAAACATTGCTGTGGGATTTGCTTCAAGATTCTAAAATCGGACAATTGGGTGAAGGACTTGCTTTAGAAGCCGAAAAGACTCTATGTAACCTATTGTGTTATAATACTGATAGGATTATTAGAATGAAATTTATCGAGGGTTGTCTACACAATTTGGCGAATAATACGTAAGCATTTGGTCTTCTTCTTTTATTAAGCGCTAAGAAGTACAGTTTCAAGCTTGCCTTATTATTAATTTGGGATTTTTGTAGGTCTGTGATAGTCTCGTTGCGCTTACTGCCGAAATTGTTGACGTCCTTTCAGCAATTTCGAAATTCGGATATGCACCACGTGACACATTGGGCTGAAAAACAACATGGTATGATGTCACACTTTTTCAATAATTTGAAAACGTATTCGGCAAACAAGGAAAACAGTTCAATGCTCTATAGTCATCAAATGGAGATTCAAGTGCGGCTACATTTCTTATCGGCCGTATTTTCCCCGTTGGTATCACCTAGCAATTTCAAGTAAGTTACTAGTTTAGTAAACGAACTATGCCAGATTCGTCGAACACATTCAGTAAGTTCTCTTCTCACAAATGCGCTTGAAATTCGGATTGAGTATTGCTATTTCAAGAAGTCAAGATGTCTGTGCTCCAATTTTAATTATGAACGACATCATTTCATGTTCTTGAATTGTTGTACGTGTTTTAAATGTTAATGTGTAAAACTGGTTGAAGCGCACGATGTACTGCTCTGAATGTGTTCGGCGAATGCAGTATTAAGAAAAATATGAAACCAACAAAAAAAAACGCATTTGCATTTTTACTTAAAATACTTTAAAAATGGTTTGCCGGATATCTCGGTGTACTAGTCGACTTTTAAAACATCAAAAATGAACAAAAAAATTTTGTCGAAGTGTACGTCAATCGTCCTTTTTCTCACAGCTCTCCAAATTTTATTTCCGAAAGATTTTATTTCTTGTAAATGCCGAATTTCCGAACAGACGGTGGAAGCGTTCGCGTAGGGCACCCAGAAAATTTTTTTTTAATAAATTAATAATAGGGGCCCCAAAAGGTTGCCCGCTTGAGACCCCATAAAAACAAAATCCGCCACTGTTCCTTGTTATTTCAAGATATATTCTCTTTTTTCAAATTTCAGTCATTAGTTTGAAAATTCTCCTTCAAACTCAACAAACTCACTTGATCGCTTTTAATTTTTTAAAGAAACCATACCTGCTCATATCCTCTCATTTTCTCTCCCAACATCCAGATATAACGAACAATTCAGATTTTATGCCGAAGTGTTTGGATTGCCTGATACGACGGATCGACGTAATCGCCGAGATATACGGTAAATGTACCCCTCTCATATTCCTTTTCCTTTTGTTTATTTTATGTGAATCGACCTAAAAACGAATTGTATTATACCAGATTAAGCATTGAACAACTCGACACTCTTTGGGAATGCGTCGCTCGTGATGCAGAATGTTGCGACGAACTCTTCAGTTGGTTACTATCTCAAGCAAAAAGCACCGAATTACATGCCCTAGGCATCGAAGCGTTAAAACGATTATACCTAGTGCACTTGCCAAGCCTATCACCGGAAGCTTTCAGCATGACCTGTTTAAGTTTATTCCAACAGCTATGTAATTTAGCAAGAATAGCAACCGCGAACATGGATAGTAGCAGTCAAGATGGGTACATCTTAGGAATGGATCATATGTGGAAAATTGCACTTAGAGCAAATAATACCGATGTTAGCATGGCGGCTATTCAGTATTTAAATGGTTATTACATGGGACAAAACTTGCAGCATGAAGGACAGTTCGTTTCCCAATGTATGACCAATTTGGAAGCTGCTACTGATGATTTAACCAAAGCCAACAATCATGGTTCGGAAGAGGCACCCCTATTATGCATACAGCGAGCATTGCTTTTGTTGAAAACTCATATGGAGACGTTCAGACGAAGATATGCCTACCATTTGCGGAGATGGGCTTTGGAAGGTAAAGGTGTTGGAAGTCATGCGGCAGCTTTAGGTGACAGAAGTTGTACACCAATTCGATTAATTGTTCAGCCAGCTGGCATGTCCGAAAGATGCATTTTGGATTTGCTAAGTACCGATTACGTTGCTGACTTACGTGCGGAAATTGCCAAATGGTGGGAAGATCTCTGCCACATGAAAAACTCGGAAAGTGAAAGTTCGTCGTCGAATACAAATACAACACCATTAAATGAAAGTCCAATACGAATAATCACACAAGGACAAGAACTAATGACGGATTCCGATGAGAAAACTCTTGCCGAAATGGGTTTCAAAGAAAATCAAATGGTTTACATCTCAATGGGAGTTTCTCGCAACATGAAGAAACGCGACTGTATGGATTCACCTTCAATGCAACCGTCGCCGCCTCGTGAATCTATTCCCACACTTTTGCTATTACGATCAAAATACTTTGAACAACTGTTTTCGTTAATGCATACATTGAGCAGCATGAAAACGCCGATTAAAGGAGGACATCACATACCACATACAAAAGCACAAGTGCTAAGTCGTCGAGTGTGGGACATTTTAAGTCTATTGCCAACAAATCCAACATTATTAAGAGGTTTCCAGAAACTCGACACACCACTCGCTGAACTTTTGGATCCATCAAGCGCACAAAAACTTATGTATTCACTCTATATCGTTGAGTCGTTAAGTGTAAAGTGTAGCAGCAAGGGAGATAATCAAGAATCATGGAGTCGGTTTTTTATTCAGCAAGGGGGCTTGAGACATTTATTTGATATTTTCATGTCTGGTAAGTCGTATTAGTCTCCAGCATTTAGCTATGTGGATAAATTTCAATTTGAGTGACTTTTAGGTGTTTTACAACGTTCGGGTGGTGATGGCAGCGAATGGCAACAAGATTGTTTGGCTTCATTGTTAAAACTTTTATGTCAATTGGGTGTCGAACCATTACCACAGGAATCACGACCAAGTAGAACTGAAAAGATTATTATTCCTTCATTAAGTGATACAATGCTTGGCATGTTGGATGTTAAAACGTCAATGCCTCAACTGACAAGTATTTTACAGGAAGCTTCCTTGCCACGTGATCCTAATCATTACAAGACTGGATTCTGGGGACGAGCACAAGTACGTTTACAATTTCTAATAGTGATTTTTCAGTTTTTCCTTTTTCTAAATTTCTTGTTCATTAGGTTGTTCACTATGCAATGGCGTTGTTAGTGTCTTGGTTGCACTGCAGTGAAGAAGCACGTGACGCGTTGTTTCACACGCCAAACTTTTCCAATTGGTTGCAACGTTTAGTCCTTGAAGATCCTGAACCGGCTGTTCGGAGAGAAGTTTGTTCAGCATTGTACCGATTATGCTTAGGCGTTTCGGCAAATCATTCGGAGTTGCATGATAATGGTTTGGTTGCACCAATGCTAGCACAATTACTATCTTACATGAACAAAGCCGAGGAAATGCGACCCCAGAAAATGGAAGTTATTCAAGCGCCTGAAGAAGGAAAAGAACCATATGGTCCAGCTTGTAGGGATTACTTTTGGTTGGTATCGCGTCTTGTTGATTCTTTACCAAGTGATTTGGTGAAGGAAAGTCTTGACGATCCGCACAATTGTGTTATTGACATTAACGGGCTGACAGAAAAAATTGCAAATTCCGTGTTGGAACGTGAATATTTAGAGGCTAGACATCGGACAATCGATGACGATGGTTTGGTTGGTTTGCTTAATTTATTGACGAATCTTATTAAACACAAGCCACCGTATCAAGTAAGTAAACACGGTCAAAAGCTACTTGGGGAAGTGTTCAACTTTCTATTCGCATTGCCAAATCCAAAGTTACGTCATGTGCCGAAATGTAAATCCGCCCGTTCGCGCACCGCAGCTTTCGATCTGCTATTTGATTTAGTGAAGGGCGCTCCTGAAAACTACGACATGCTGCACGAACAACTTTTGAAACAACATCAGCCAGGACCTAATTCTCCTTATCCCTGGGATTATTGGCCACATGAAGATGGTAGATCGGAATGTGGATACGTGGGTTTGACAAATTTGGGAGCCACGTGTTACATGGCTTCTTGCATGCAACATCTGTACATGATGCCGCAAGCCCGCGCTTCGATCCTTGCTGCTGAGACTATTCATGCGAAACATGAATCAACTCTTAAAGAGTTACAACGGATGTTTGCGTATCTATTAGAGAGCGAACGAAAAGCATACAATCCTCGAAGTTTCTGTAAAGTCTACACAATGGATCATCAGCCGCTAAACACAGCGGAACAAAAAGATATGGCTGAGTTTTTCATTGATCTTGTTAGTAAACTGGAAGAAATGACGCCAGCTCTAAAGACGGTTGTAAAAAATCTATTTTGCGGTGTATTAAGCAATAATGTCGTTTCACTGGATTGTGATCATGTAAGTCGCACAGTCGAAGAATTCTACACGGTACGATGTCAGGTTGCCGATATGCGCAATCTGTACGAATCATTAGACGAAGTAACTGTGAAAGACACGTTAGAAGGTGATAATATGTATACTTGTTCCCAATGTGGCAAAAAAGTAAGAGCCGAGAAACGAGCTTGCTTTAAAAAGCTGCCTCATATTTTATGCTTCAACACAATGCGCTACACATTCAATATGCTGACAATGTTGAAGGAAAAGGTGAATACACACTTTTCGTTTCCTTTAAGATTGAATATGGCTGGCTATGTTGAAAAGCAATTAATGCCTCATCATTATCAAGAAGATAAACTAAAAAGTGATTCGGAACAAGAACAATACGAGTACGATTTAATTGGTGTAACGGTTCATACTGGTACAGCTGATGGGGGACATTACTACAGTTTTATTAAAGATCGTACTGCTGGTGCTAGAGATAAATGGTTTTTGTTCAATGACGCTGAAGTGAAACCATTTGATCCTAATCAAATCGCTGCAGAGTGTTTTGGTGGTGAAATGACTGTGAGTAAATATTTTTTTTTCCAATAATGAGTAAATAACGACTATTTGGACAATTTGTCGGAAAATTATTTATTTCGACACTCCTCAGAGCTAAAACCAGGGAGTCAATTTTAAATTTATCAATTTTGTGCAAGGAAATTGATCGACAACTAGTGAATGGAAACGCATGAAAAGTGCGTACATATGGTTAAGAACAATGTAAATGACTTATAAATGTTTCTAACAATTTGTTATACATTGTTTTTAACCATCTGTACATACTCCTCGTGCATTTCCATTCAGTAACGAACGGTCTTCAAGCGCTGTTGTCCTTCCATTTGCTTGCACAAAATTGTAATGTTACAGGAATGTCGAAATAAATAATTTTCCGACAAATTGTCCGAAGAGTCATTATTTACGCCCATTATCCAATACACGGACGTCAGACATCAACTTCAATTTATTCTAATCAAACATCAAATTAATATGACAATTTGACTGCATAAATGATATATTTTAGAGCAAAACATACGACAGCGTAACGGACAAATTCATGGATTTTAGTTTTGAAAAAACAAATAGCGCTTATATGCTTTTTTATGAAAGATGTCCAATTTCATCTGATAGTATTGACTGTCCTTCAACGACACTGGAAACTACAAACCTTCAGCCTCCCTGTTCCCCAACACCGTCACCAACGTTCGAACTTAGTAAAGAACTTGAAGATTGGATATGGCAGGATAACATGCACTTCATTCAAGATAAGAATATATTTGAACATACTTATTTTAAGTAAGTATAATGTTTCTTTCCAGACAATGCCATTGAGTGCATTGTTGTTATTAACTGCTATTGTAATTAGTTTCATGTGGCAAATCTGTGGTTACATCCCAAAGACATTGATGCCGCTTAGAACGGACATTACTCAAAGTGCTGCGGAATTATCAACTTCGTTCTTTATCGAGACATTCATTCACGCCAAAGAGAAACCTACAATGGTGCAGTGGGTTGAACTCGTCACGAAACAGTTCAATGCATGCCAGGAAGCTTGTACTTGGTTTTTAGAACATATGGCTAACGACACTTGGTGGCCAGTGCAAGTGTTGCTCAAATGTCCCAATCAAATGGTGCGACAAATGTTTCAAAGATTATGCATTCACGTTGTTCAAAGGTTGAAGCAAACCCACTCGCCACTCTATTTAATTGTCGACGAAGATGTGGATTGTGATAGTAAATCTAGTTCAAGCGACGATGAAACGGTTAACGTTGATCCATCCAAAATCGGAAATGCTTCATGCGTTACTAAATTTGTCAAAAAATTATTATCATTGGTAAGATACAACAAAATGGAGCAGTTTGGAACTGTATTGCAAGCACCTTGATATGTTTTTATTTATTTTTTTTTTCAGATGGAACATGGTGCTAAAGCTCATTTAAAACATTTGACTGAATATTTTGGATTTTTATATGAGTTTAGTCGAATGGGAGAAGATGAGTCGAAATTTCTTTTAACCGTTGGTGCTATTCACACAATGATCGACTTTTATTTAGGACACAAAGTACACGATTTCGTTGACGTGAGTGAAGGAGAAGAAGAAGAGGAAGTAGTCGCATTGCCCACCGACAAGTACAAACCTGCTTCATTAGATAAAATGATAACGCTGATTGCTTCCCTAGTGGAAAAAAGCAGGGATACTGACCTAAGACTGAAACTCAGTATTAAAGACTATAATGCAGTTGCGGGCGGGAAAGGTTTTCCCTTTTTATATCAACAAATTAAGGATAATATTAATTTGCAACAGACTAAAAATTTAATACATTCTATTTGCCGCGGAAACGAGAGACTTGCCACATCAATTATTGGAATGCTATCTCAAGCCATTAATAGAAATTCCGATGTTAGTATTATCTTTTATGTTTATATTGCGAGTAATTGTGAATTGTTCAAATCTTTATGTTACAGTCGTGTCAGCCATTCTTTAAATTATTAACTTTACTTACTGAGGGCACCAATCAAAGCTCAGCCGGTCCATCTGGTCTACCTTGCTTTACACAGTTGGTACTTCAAAGAGTTTGGGAGGCAGCTGAATGTTGTCCATATTCAGCTTTGGATTGGTTGGCTTTGCAGGTCACAAGAAGTCGTCTAGTGCATCAATGGGTGTTAACGTCTTTAGATTCATGGCTTGAGCATTTCTTAATAGCTCATGGTAACCAACGAGTTAGAAATGGTATAAACATTTTGCTAATATTTAAAAATTCAATTACTTGATTTGCTTGATTATAGCTGCTGGATTTTTGGTCGTATCGTTGGTACCTAGTACACAATTTCGGCAAGGATTCCGAGCAACACATCGACTCCATCGGGAGCCACAATTGAATCCAGAAGCTCTTAACATATTACATCAAATCTACACAGCCTTGTTGCGTTTATTAACACCGGCAAAACACTACACCGACATGCAACAGCATGGCACAATGAAGTTAACAACATATTTTGCTTTATTGATGTATTGTTGCATCTCACGGACAGAAAAACTATTATTTGGTCAATATTTTATGCATCTTTGGCATTTGTTTCATCCGAAATTGTCAGAGCCGTCCATTCCAGCGCATCATAACAAACAAGCTGTCTTAGCATTTTGGAACCATGTCTGTACCGATTGCCCAGAAAACGTACAACTAATGCTGCAGAATGCTCACGTGACAAAGAATATTGCATTTAATTACATTCTGTACGTATTTTGCAATTTGGATTTGTTTATATTTAACGAACGAATTATTAGTTACTTATTACATTTATTTTGTTTACCTTTGTGTAGGGCTGATCACGAAGATCAAGACATTGTAGTTTACAACAGAGCCATGTTGCCAGCATATTACGGTTTGTTGCGAATGATGTGCCAACTTTCACGCATTTTTACTCGGCAATTAGCACAACATCAAAATCTTCAATGGGCATTTAAGAATATCACACCACATCCATCACAATATCCAAATGCTGTCGAAGAACTGTTCAAGTTGATGCAATTGATGGTTATGAAGAGTCCTGATTGTTCAGAAACTGATCAGAGAGATATATCAAGCTTTCGAAGGACTACTTTGACAACGTATCTGCAATGCTTGGATGGAAGAACTAGCTGGACCACATTGATTTCTGCATTTAGAATACTCGTTGAATTGAATGACGATAAACTTTATGTGGTTTACAATGGTGGTTTGCAAATTGTTTTTGATGTATGTATTTATTACGTTTATTGATTTAATTATTAACTACATAATTGTTGAACTACAATAGGCCTTCCAAAATCTTCACGTCATGCTTCACGAAGCTACAGCCTGTCATGTTTCCGGTGAATTAATGGAAGTTTTGGCAATAATGATGGAACTGGTAAGATGTGTCCGACTCTATCGAGATGTTAAGGATGCTCGTGGAATTCTCTTAGCTTGTAAGGATTGGATAGAAGTCTTGCGCAAATTGGCATCGTTATTGAACACTTACAATCCTCCAGATATGAGAATTTTTTGTATTGGTAAGCTGAACATCAAAATAGGGCGGAATGATCATTATTTAGAAATAAATGATTTATTTTTTAGAAATTTTAAAAGAATTTGTTCTCATCATGCCTAACGAAGTGATGCAAATATTGGTGCCACTTTTATCTCATTGCCATTCGGCGTTTCAAGATAGCCATGACGCAGTTCCTCTCGGACCCTACTTTCCGCGTCGTGGTCATAACTTACCAGCTGTTGGAGGTAAAGGCGTCGCTCGACCATTAAGACCTATGGTGCAAATGACAGTCCCACAAAGTCAACTAGAATGTGCTAGAGGTGTAGATCCTGAATACGATGAGTCATTGGACAAGTTCTATACGCCGTACCATGAATTTATTGATATGTTATGTAGACTAGCTGTGAATTCGGATTCTCTGTCCGAAGTTATGGTGACGTTGAGCGCAATGGTTGGGTTTGAAGCTGTGCCACTACATTCGACGTTCTTTCCAAAATTATGGCTCGATGTATTGCGAGTGCAGCATGTTGATCGAAAATATATTAATATGCTTACATCGTGCAACAATTTTGTCGATTACATCGACGCCGTTTTATTGGATGAGCGAATTGCACTTACCGTTGATGTAATTTACGATTTTTTAACAACATTCTTTCCCAAGGTACGAACAACTATTACTTATCAACTCGTTTCTAAAATCATGTATTTTTCAATTCAGGTTTCGGCTCATGTGTTGTCAGAACAAACTTTAACAATGATTGATAACACAGTGGTTTCATTGAGTGAACAAGTCGGTGCTGTGGATGTGAAGAAAAGGGCGAAACAATTGTCAAGTGATTTACGGGCGTTGATATTAGTTTATAAAAGTCCTGAAGCTGTACCACCAAATTTATTAATTGGAACTTTAGATCAATTGCAGACCACAGTTCAGGCGGAAATTGTGAAGAACATACCAAACGGTACGAAAGTCAAGCAACAAAAATGTATTAAATCATAATAAAATGTGTATTTTAGAAGATGAAACTCCAATACCACACAGTGACGAATCAAAACCTAGTACCTCTACGAACGTCTCGAAAATACAGGAAGAAAAATCAGAAAAAAGCGAAAGCGATTCGGAAGCACCAAGTGAATCTTTCTGTACTCAAAGTAATGATGAAGTTAAATCGAAAGATCCTCTTAAATATTTAAAATTACTCGACGTTACTATAAGCCAATTACTCGAAATTGTTAAAGAACAAGTATGACGATAAGATAATGGAATTAACGATTGTTGTTTTTGACCAATGTGTGTGTTCACGTTTATATTTGTTTGGCTGCAACAATCACTTCATTTTATTTTCTCAACACGGAAGAAAAGGGTTACATTTGTTTTCTTATTATTATGATTATTATTATTATTATTAGTAGTAGTATACTTAGTCAATGTATAGAGATGCTTATTACATATTACGTTTCTAAATTTTAATTTACCAGACTAATATAGCAACATGTAGAGATGAAAAATGAAATGAATGTTGGATCTGTGTCTCGAGGAACTGCTGCTGTTGACATAGAATTAGGCAAGCGATTTTCAACGTTTTTTCTAATTGTATACACTGTGTTTTCAATCAGTGCACTCAAATTTTCATTCTCGACATATTTATTAACAAACGGGAATCTATATGAATAATGATGTCGTTATACGGCTGTTGTATGAAAGAAACGAAAACATATTACTGAAGCGAATTTTTGGGTACATTGTAAAATGCAATTTCAGTTAATTTTCTAAAGACTGTTAAATAAATTATGTCTTTAATTAAATTTATGTTTCTCATTTTTAAACTAAATTGGAAAACATGTGGAATTATGTCGAGGCAATGATGTTATTCTTCTACATATATTTTATTTAATCCCTAACTTCACATTTGTTTTGTCATTCAATTCGTATATTTTTCAGTTCCACAAACTTTGGTCGCTTTTCTGCACAAAAAATATTACATACAATATTACTAAATAAAGCCAGTAAATATTACTACATAAAGTCATAAATGGCACGTAATACTGAGGTCGATTCCTTTGACAATGCTGATTAACATTATGAAAAGCAAATATGAAAAGATATTTGCGTACTGCAATTTTGACTTTTCTCCAATTTTCCAAGAAAAAACTTAATGTTCCTTCCAAATTAATTGCAATTTTGACAGTTTAGGCGTATTTAATTCCAAACGAATTCTTTTTAATATAAGGCTGACCTCACACTTTATCGCATACCAAACTTGCATCGCAAAACTTTCCAACATGTGGGACTAAATTTTGTTGGAGGTGGATTTTCTGTAGGCTTTAAAAACTAGGAGGACTGTTTTAAATTATACGCGCGAAAACCTAGACAATTGATTGGCTGAAAGCTCGCCCGTATATAGCCAGCTCTTTTCGTTGCATGGCTTGGAACATTTACGAAGTTCCTCGAGAAAATAAAACAAAATTGTCGCATTGTATGCTACGCATAAAATAAATGGAATCGCAAGATCTATCATATGTGGAAAGAAAAAAAAATTTCTTACATTTACAGTTTTAAAAAAAAAAACGTATGTTCCCGTGGAAATATTCCAAGTTTCCATACGAATTATAAAAGAAGGACTTCGCTATCATCCACAGAAAGAACCATTCCAATAGAAAACGTTCAGAAATTATTCCAATGCAAATACACAAATTCAAAACGAATGAGTACCCTTAGAAATCGCAGTCACTGAAATCCAAAGTGGTATTTCAATTTCATTGACCAGTCGATTGTACCGAAAAGGAAATGCTGATGTTTGATCCTTTACAGAGTTGTTGTAGTTTTATAATAGATTTATTTTTTTATTACATAACATCATAAAAATTTGCATGGATATATTATTAAAAGCAATTAACAATAAAACGATAAACCGTACAAAGCAAGATTACGTTTCGTGAAAAAAAAAGCATATAAAAGGATTTTCTAAAATAATAGAATATCATAAAATAAAAATAAAGGCAGATAGATAATAAACATTAAAAAATTTTCACTTTCACCAATCGTAAGTGTCGTCATATAAGAAATCATCATTTTCAATATATTTAGGGTCATATGTGTATGTTATAACATATTCCGGGTAATACGTGTCGTCGTCGTATTTAACAATAACATGTCCCGTTGAATTTTTTGTCGAATCGAACCCCTCGGGTGGTACACGGGAAAAGCCATTAGCAATGATGCATTTGTTCACAATTACTTTGCACACTAAAATAATCTTCTCAACGTGACCATCACCTTTATCGCAGTAGTGCGTTGCGTAATACGAGATTGGACTGAACGATACTCCGTAACCAAATTTATGATTCACACATTTGCGACGATCGAAATTGTTTTTGCAAATCGATGGTAAATGTTGCTTCAAAGTGCCATGATATAGTTGTTGTTCAATATCTTGAGTACTTTCAATCTTATGTATTTCTCGAATTTCATTCTTTTTCAATTCGTACATGGCTTTTAAAAGCGGATTATTAATTCTTTGAATCGACTTAACATTCATTGATCGTTTTCCTGTTTCTTTAAACTTTGAATAGATTTGTTGATAATCGCATGAACCTGGCATTACATTAATTAGTTCGTAACCAGTTGATGGAGTATCAGTGATGATTTTTATGGGATTTATTATTAGCAGTTCTTTTTGTAGGTTTTCTTCGTTTTCTTCCTGCATTGCGAGTATTAACAGTCGCTTTTGCCGCTTTTTGAGCCTTTCTCGTTGTTCTCTTCGACGCTGTTCTTCAACTCTTCTACCAAACTTCTTCGATTTTGTTCTTGTCACTGCTCTTGCTATATTCGTCTTCTACGTTCTTCTTGCAACTAAAATCTGCTGCGTATTTCCTCATCGTTATTCTTAATAGCGGACCCATTGTAATGCAATCCGAACTGTTTACTGCCGATCCGATTACATACAACGCGGGGAACCACAATCGTAGTTACCTGAAAAAGGGCATACTAGCGCGCAACTCCACTGCTAACGACGACAAGGTCACATTCAAATACTCCAAACCTTAAAACATAACGAACGGAATATTTTTGATATATTGTTGCAAGTATGCTGGCGAGGCGAATGAGCAAACACACGGACAGATTGATTGACAGACAGGCAGCCACACCCAACATCCGCACAGACACCCCACACCTGAATCACTGATCAGTCCAACAACCACATTTTCGGTTGGAGGGAAGGAAGCGAGATTCATTGAGATCTGTTGAAAACCCGAGTTCGAAATTTTGACCGATTACATATCTTTCCTCGCCACATGCCTACAGTATAGTCCAAAGCAGCGATGGGGATGGCCGGATTGCAAATATTTTGCAGCCAAGTGCCATGTAATGCACAAAATTTGGGATAAGTTGCGCGTGCCATCAACGGTGCAAATATACGGTAATTTCAAGAATTGGCGTGCCATCAGAATGTTCTTGCGTGCCATAGCTGGCACGCGTGCCACATATTCGCCATCCCTGCAGGTCGAAAGTATGGTCAGATAGAATACGCCAATGATAACGGAATACCACTCGGAAAGTAATAAAATTCCGAGTAAAATTCGAATGAATATAAGTAAGTACAAATTTTTCCGCAGGAGGCGCCACATTGGCCAAAATTATACGAAGTTTCCCGATGTTACACGAATTAAAAGCGCGGAAAATTCAAATATCATTTTACAAAATAATATATTTCTTTGCACATTGTACTTGAACAAGCTATCAAATTAAAGAAGAGCGTGAGAATCATCATATACCGAAGGTATTTAATCGATGGGACATATAGTCTCCAAGTTATAAAATAAAAATTAAAGAATTAAATATCGTGACATGATGGTTGCATGCTCACTAAGTGTGTGCGCACGCCATTTCCGTTTATCTTCTAAATTCGCTTGCCCGTTGGTTTGGTTTACCTCAGTCGAAATTTGAATGGCATAATCACGTTTTTTGTGCGATTGTTTTAAACAAAATACAGCTTGTAGTTTCCCGGTTTGTGCGCAATCGATTTATTTATACAATAAATATCAATTGCGACGCGACGAGCATCGTTAGTGGTTGTTAGTTGGCTCAAATCTGATAAACGGTCTTAATCGTTTATCAATCTAATCTAAGCAGAAGAACGTTCAATTTAAACAAAAGAGAGTAACGAAAAAGGCTTCTAATACAAGCAATGCAGGAAGAAAACCGACAAAAACAACTCCTAAGAATAAATCCCGTAAAAATCATCACTGGTATTCCATCAGCTGGTTATGAACTAATTAATATAATGCCAAGTTCAGGGGAATATCAAGAAATCCATTCAAAGTTAAAAGAAACAGGAAAAAAAACAATGAAAGTTAAGTCAATTCAAAGAATTAATAATCCGCTTTTAAAAGTCATGTACGAATTGAAAAAGAATGAAATAAGAGAAATACATAACATTGGGAGTACTCAAGATATTGAACAACAACTATATCATGGCACTTTGAAGCAACATTTACCATCGATTTGCAAAAACAATTTCGATCGTCGCAAATGCGTGAATCATAAATTTGGGTATGGAGTATCGTTCAGCCCAATCTCGTATTACGCAACACATTACTGTGATAAAGGTGATGTTGAGAAAATTATTGTAGTGTGCAGAGTAATTGTGAACAAATGCACCATTGGAAATCCAAATACCCGTATACCGCCGGAGGGATTCGATTCGACACAAAATCCAAAGGGGCACGTCATTGTTAAATTCGACGACGGTACAAATTTGAGGCGCCGATTCAATATTCTGAACCTGATTTGTATTCTCACGATTCTATTTCTGAGTCTGATTCCGATTCAGGTTCAGATTCTGAGTCTGCGACAGATTCTGAATCTGTGTTCGATTGTGAATCTGAGTTCGACTCTGAATCTGATTTCGATTCTGAATCTGATTTCGATTCTGACTCGTTCGATTCTGAGATTGAGTGAATTTAAATCTGATAAAGATTATTTTTTAATAGTTAGTATTCGTATCTCAGTTAGAGACAATATATTGACTAATATATAAAATATATTATATCTGTAATTAAATTAGTTTCGAAATTTTAAGCTTTATGCATGGAAAGCATGGCGGACAATGATGTTATTCATTTTATTTTTATCACACACCGCAAGTTAATTCTTCCTTTTATTTTTGTTATCATTTTGTTATTATTCGTTTTATTTTTTTCACACACCGTTGTATTCAAATAGCAAGTTAATTTTATTTTTGTTATCATATTATGAACAGTATCTTTTTTAGTTTTCGAAATTCACCGCGAATTGCAGTCGATTAATAACAATATAAAACGAATAACAACAAAGTAGACGTAGCTATTTACTTTAGTTTTCATTTTGATTTTCAGTAAACTTTTTCAAGAACATACTCAATTGTCCAGTAGTTTAACTTCGTTTCATTGAATAAATAAAGGAAGTTGTGTTGTTAATTAATATATTTGTCTATTAATGATTAAAATCATTTTATACACATACATTAAATTTAAAACATAAACATTATCTTTAATATGCGCTTAACTTTCTTGGGAATGTTAAAAATAAATAAACATTCCATACTTGTTAGAAAAAGAAATTAATCAAAATTCTAATAAAAAAAATATTAGGTACTCCGAAGGCAACAAGTAGTTTAAGTAGATTTTTAAAATTGCGAATAATTACAAATTACAAGGTTACAATATTACATAGGCACATTATTATACATTTACAATATAATACAATAAGAAGTAAAATTAAAACAGAAATAAAGTAATAAATATTGTTAAAATTGCGTTCGTGTGTTTTGTTTTTCAAATATAATATTTGTTATTATCTCTGATAACTTCATATCTATAAAATACTGAAATATATATTATATTAGTTTATATACATGTGTAAATAGACTCTCTTAAAAATATATAACGATTTAAAAAAATTATTCATTTATAGATCGTAATATTTAATAATTGATTCATCAAATTTTTTAAGTCACGTGTCTAAGATTTTGTTCTCAATCAACGCGTACGTTTGTAAGTAACTTGATAAAATGTTGCGTTATATCAAATTGTTTACTAATGTTTGCATATATGAGGTAAATTATTATTGATTGTGCAATTTGTAAAATTGTGAAAAAGTAAGGCACAATAATTAAATTAGTTTTAGGCATTATATTTATGTCCAACCACCAGTTAGTTTGTGGAACAATTCTTCGTTCAATGTCTGATTTGCTTCTTTGGAGCGCATTGATAAAAATATGTAACCGCCAATGAATTCATGGACAACTTTACAATCCGCCGAAAGGCAACTAAAAATGATATTTCCTTCTTCAAATTGGGTCATCATATGTTTCACTTCCCAATTTACATTCCATGCCTATAAAATAAATAAATAATTATTATTATGCTATTTAGTTGCGAGGATTTGAAGTGAATTTCAACAAAATAGTAGTGTAATTAATCAAGTAACATGAAATTATAGAGATAAAATTACATCTGGATTTCAACGTTTTTTTTTCTAATAAAATTATCACTTCAATCAAATTATATGTGCGTAATTTGAAGTGAAATACTAACTTTTAATGTATTATATCTCCATGTTTTCAAATGAAGTCCGTTGTTGATATCCATTTTCATAATGCGATTGTGTGCGACCCCTAACAATTCTTCTTTCTTTTGTCCCATAAATTTAATAACAAACAGTGTAATTCCATAATCTGGAAGACTTTGCCACGCTTTGATGTAACTCATTTTGGCATCGATTAATGTTAAGTCTTTAACGTTTGAATTGGCTTCAAGAATTCTTTGTGTTAACTAAAAATAAATTTCGAAATATAGAGAAAGCTTGTGTTCATTAAACAAAGGTAGAAAAACGAAAAACATACTTTCCCCTTTAGTTTACGCGCATATCTCGGCGCAACATAATCATCCGGATTGATATCCACCATTGACGTAGTCATAGCCGGTGGATCACCAGGTTTTTGCAATTGTAGCAACTGCTTGATTGATTGCACTTCGTAGTCATACGAACTATCAGCAAGCGAACGCCCTTTCGCCGCCAATTTGCATGCAGCCATCCATGTTGCATATTGATTTTCCTGTAGAAACAACTAAGTACGTAAATTCGGCACATAAAAAATAGTGTAATCGTACATTATCACATTTGATGCGCATCTCGGTCATTCCTTCGCTGCTTGGCACTTCCAATTTAATAACATATTTATTCTGACTTATATTTACTTCCGGAGTGACTTCACATCCCTTTAGCAACACTGAACAATAAGGTGGGCCGGCACGATGTACCATTTCTTCGCGACTTTTATACAAATAGAGATGCAAGTCTCTGTAGGAGAACCATAATTTCTTGAACGAATTGAAACCGTATTTCTTAGGCCTACAAAGGAGACGGAGAAACGAGTAACATTTATTAGAAATTGAAATAAAATACGTGTGAAAACATACTTCATAAAACGCATTTCATCAAATAGTTCAGGCACTTGTGTGATGTCATTTGGTGGATTACTAACGTTGACGCCTTCCAATGTTGTTTGAAGGTCAGTGAGCGCCGCATCGATATCATCGTCGTCGGGGCTATGTGAATTACCATTCTCAATGTTTGGTTGTGGCTCGTTCGCCTGCACACTCGCTTGCAACTGCAACACATCAAAAATATAAATATGTGGTGAGTGAGGGGGGGGGGACCTGTTCGGTCATCCGATGTTTTCAAGTTTTGCAGTATGTAAATGTGACCTTGCCGTCGTTGCAGTGGAGTTGCGTGTTGCGCACTACAGCTAGTATTCAACTACGAACTACGATTGTGGTTCCCCGCGTTGTATGTAATCGGATAGGTTTTTTACAAATCAATTGCCATACAGTGCCACGTTAGTGTTAAGTTGTTACTGTTAGTGCTAGTCAGCTGCAAATTAATAAACAGTGCGATTGTATTACAATGGGTGCACTATTAAGTACCGATAACGATGAGAAAATACGCAGAAGACAGTTTGAGTTAGAAGAAGAACGTAGAAGACAAATGTGGCAAGAGCAGTGGCAAGAACAAAGGCAAGAGCAGTGGCAAGAACAAAATCGAAGAAATTTGGAAGCAGCGGTTGCAGCACAAAGAAGAAGAGTTGAAGAACAGCGTCGAAGAGAACAACAAAAACGGCTGGAAATTCGACAAAGGCAACAATTAATACGCCCAATGCAGGAACATAGCCTACAAAAACAACTCCAAATAATAAATCCTATAAAAATCATCACTGATACTCCATCAGCTGGTTACGAACTAATTAATTTAATGCCAGGTTCATACGAATATCAACAAATCCATTCAAAGTTTAGAGAAACAGGAAAAAGAACAATGAATGTTAAGTCGATTCAAAGGATTAATAATCCGCTTTTAAAAGCCATGTACGAATTGAAAAAGAATGAAATAAAAGAAATACATAACATTGGAAGTACTCAAGATATTGAACAACAACTATATCATGGCACTTTGAAGCAATATTTACCATCGATTTGCAAAAACAATTTCGATCGTCGCAAATGTGTGAATCATAAGTTTGGGTATGGAGTATCGTTCAGCCCAATCTCGTATTACGCAACACATTATTGTGATAAAGGTAATGTTGAGAAGATTATTTTAGTGTGCAGAGTAATTGTGAACAAATGCACACTTGGAAATGAATTTACCCGTGTACCGCCGGAGGGATTCGATTCGACACAAAATCCAAAGGGACACGTTATTGTTAAATACGACGACGACACGTATTACCCGGAATATGTTATAACATACAAATTTGGAAGGGCAGCTGAATATTTTGAACATGATGATTTTGAATACGAACTATCCAACGACGACATTGCCCACATTAACGCACTCCTGCGTAGATTGCAATTGTGAGCACGAAGTGCGAATCAGAGTGACAATTTGTAAATGTTTATTATCTATCTACCTATCTAGATTTTTATTTTATGATATTCTATTATTTTACACAAACATTTTATAAAGAAATGAAAGCTTGACTTGTACGGTTTATCATTTTATTGTTAATTGTTTTTAATCGTACCTACACCTAAAACAAATATATAAACCATGCAAATTTAATTATACTTAACCTTTTATGACGTTATTGAATAAAAAATAAATCTATTCTACCTAATAGTTTGGTTAATAACTCCAACAAACCTGTAAAGCAGCAAACATCAGCATTTCCTCTTCGGTGCAATCAATTTCTTCATTGAGCAATTGCCATTTAGCTTGCTCGTAAATTTGGTTGATTCTGACAGCATCATATTTTGGATTCAAATCGTAAAACGAGTAGAATTTGAAGCGAAGACACAATATATCGCCTTCTTTTACACCTTGTTCCATTATTGACAGAGATGAATCTAACCAACTGCAATAATAAAATTAAATAAATTAATAAATAATTTCACTGATGGCATTTGCACCTCGTGCAAACATTTACGCATCTAATGCACCGGTTGCAATGATGAAAGCACCAATTGGGTGCGGTGCATTCAGTGCAATCTTTGCATGGGATTCCCCAATAAGTTTTAAGGTTATGACGGGAATCTGATTCCACCCTCAGGGTGCAAACGTTTGATGTTTATTTGCACCGCTGCAAAGCGGCTTGAGATCACTGGAAAATTTATAAAAAAAAAAATACTTACGCAACATTCATACGAGCGCGTTCCACTAAAGTTTTAGGTCGTACTAATGTCTTTCGAGATTCAGGACTTGGCGACAGTGGACTTTGAGCCAATGAATTTTCACAACTACCATTCAACATTTCTAAGCTTATGCTGGTGTTCAAGCCTGGTGAATATCCGTTGATCTTATTGCCGAAACCATTTCTTTTCCAAGTACCATTCTGTAAATAATTTTAAACGTTATAACTATTAACCAAAATTTAAATAAATGCTTACTTGACCCATCGGTGTACTGATTGGAGTTGAACTAGGTGGTGCCCTATTTGGCGTAACTGGTGCACAAGAAAATCCCGATTTTTCCAAACTACCAGTGCTACCATCCGGACTATGATTAGCAATGAATGTATTTGTATCAGGTGGTAAATGTGGATGTCCGTTTTTATGTACGCCATTCTGTTCCGTTTTTTTCTTTGGCATATCCTTAAAATTGTACTTCAGATTGATCGGTTCGAGAGGTTTCGCAAGGGACATTTCTTCTGGATGCCTGATACCCAAATCTTTACAAAGACTGATGACTGTCGAGAAGGTTTTAATGGAAAAGTTAGCGCGCAGATTTAAGAAGCGGAGGTCGGGTAATTGCACTGTAAGTTGTTTATGCATCGGCGTAAAGTGCAATTGGGCATCGGCTTGTACGCCGCATTGATCCAACGTTGATCTTGTGTGTGTTAGCCACACATTCCGTTCGGGCCACCATAATGCGTGATCTGACCAGTCCATGGATATTTCTGTAAGAGGAAAACCAACGAGTTAGGATAATGTTCGATTCCCATATCTATACAACGCAACCAGAGAACATATATGGCATTTTAATCTACAGTCTACACATACAAAGTGAGAAACTTCTGCACCTGCACGTGAAAACTTCGTCTTCTTAAACGTATTTTGAACGCTCAGTATAACCAACCGCCCAGAAATACGTCTTGCTTTTACTTTTACTTTTAAGGTAATGCGAACTCTTGTCTTGTGACCAACCAACGCATGCTTTTTTTTTATTCGATTGCGGCAAATGTTAAAGAAACGACAATTTCAATGGATTACGCAAGTCTGTACAAAATTGTAATTTTTTAAATTATTGTCGGTCGAAAATTTAAATCTTCTAAACCTAATCTAAAACCTACTTTTTTTTCCTAATGGATTATTATTCGGAAAGTGTATGGGCGTCTAGAATTAACTAAACTAAAACGAAAAGAAACTTAAAGAACAAAACTAAAAGGAAAAACTCATCTTATTGTTCTCGCGTAACATCCGCAATCGGCACGCCAATAACTTTCGCCCACGATGCAACAAACGATCAACTATTTTTTTTGTCAAGCGCTTCCAGGTGCATTGGAATCATCGTTAAGCTTAGTATCCACTATAGAGTTTTTTGGGTAGAGTGTAGAGGACTCTACCTAAAGTGTGTCCACTACGGCAGGTCTAATCTCTACCATGCGCTCTACAGGGTGTGTACACTATAGGCTAGTATGACTGTAGACTGTAGAGTCGTATGATAGAGCGATTGAACACGTTCAATGGAGTGTAGAGCACATGTAGATCTCTACCACGCACCAAAAAGTTGTGTGTCCATTTTAGAGATTTTCAGGCAAGAGTACTCTCAGGTAGAGAGTGTATAGAGCGCTAGTGTAGAGCTCTATAGGGTGTATACACTTCTCTACGCGTCTCTACACGAGAATTTTCTCTAACTCTACCGAAAAAACTCTATAGTGGACACTTAGCTTTAAGAAATGCTCGGGAGATTA
>JARJEB010011129.1:0-14747 GCA_030264535.1 Liometoxenus newtonarum | reverse complement strand
ATACGGAGTGCTGAGTTCGATCCCGGCTGAACAGCTCGCTAGTAGTTCAACCGGTAGAACACTCACTAGATATGCAGGAGTTCCGGGTTCGAGTCCCAGCGAGAGAGAGAGAGAGAGAGAGAGAAGATTTCCTGTAAATATTAAAATATTAATTCTGAAAAAGAATAAAAAATTGTACTTGTGAGTGAAGCCTTCCAAAATTCGTTTCATTTCTTAATTGAAAAGTAACAAATTCAACCCTGACTTGAAGAGAATTAATGTTTCAATGCAAATACTTATGGGAATTGAAATATGTAGTCAAGCATAGGTATATGATTGACACATGAACGAAGTAAAAATATGAGAAACTTTTTTTTGTTCTGCGTCTTTTATATTTATAAATAGGGTGATCGGATAGCGCAAGTAGTCAAATCTAATCTTACCAAAGGAAACATGCGCCCTTAGGGAATGCACAAGAATAAGTATTTCTAAATTGTATTTAAAAAGATCCACTTAAATGAAAATGATCCGTCAACTCAGTATGACAACAATACAATTTGGTATCGTCGACTTCGACTATTTCGTATTTATCTCCATTAAATAAATAATTGTTCAAGTTTACGTTCCAAACGATTCCAAGTTTAAGTTCTCCATACCTTGAATTATGAATTGCGAATTATGAAATACAAATTCCACCGCATTGTATTGAAATCTGAATTCAATTCTCAAGTGGTACATACCACAAAGAAAAGTTTACTTGGGCTTGGGGGAACGTCGGAATGCGAATTGCGAAGCTTCGTTTCGAACGATGATATTCAATAATATAACCTAACCAATACGAATGTAAATTGTTGTGGTTTCATACTAGATAGACAAACTTCTATTAGGTATAAATTATTAGTCGGAATTCCATATAGATGTGCATGGTGTGAGACAATTGAGGAACGCTGAGAAATATAGTGGCATTTATGAAGTATCTGGAAATTCACACAGCATAATAGAAACGTAACACAATTACAGACAGAACACAATACAATAAGTAAGACAAAATAAAATAGTAGATAGAATAAAGCGGAACCCAATAATGATGATTCGCGCATTTCCATATAATTCGCAATAATTTCAAGCGCAAATATAATAATGCTGCATATTATTGCATTGCTTCGCATCACATCGACGAAATCTCAATTTGTATCCGAAAACGAACGGCAACCGTCGAAGTATTGCAAACTCTGCAATGATGAGTCTTGAACGATTTCGCAAAGATTGAACTTTGAATACAAAACGTGAATACAAAAGCGCTACGTATATGCTTCTCGTACTGTACTTCATCGGAATGGGTACAGATCGCTGCTATGCTATAGATTAGGGGTCTCCAAAATAACGAATAACGAAAATTATATTGATTAGATGAGCTAGGTAGGTCTTGGCCCTTGGGAGTTGATGAAGGAGTCAGTTTGGTCCTCAAGCTAAAAACCTTGGAGACCCCTGCTATAGATACAAACAACTATTCAAAACTAACATAAACCTGATTGGTAGATATTTTCATAGCATTGCCACTGCCAGTTTACATTGGTGCTCATGGTATAGCTTACCTTGTCTCGGCACCAACCGACACACAAAAGCATAAAATCAATATTACAATTCTGTTCTCCGTGAGTCCATGGTATACATCACGGTAGCATACATGTTTCTTGCCACACCGTAACTTCAGTATACATACATACATATATGTATTCACGTAACCATAGCATTCATATTGTAAATAGTACTTACGAACAGAAGCACTCTGAACTACTACTGTTCAGTACTGCTACTGAAACCAGTACAGCTACACAGAGTGTCTCAAAATAATTGACAGTTGTCTGTAGAATTCGGTAATTTTCACGATTTTCATCATCTACTATATCCACATGCGCTATATGTATATTTAGGTATGTATACAGTTACATCAGCCCATTTTTGCTTTAATATAGATAATATAAATGTAGACTGGGTCTGATGGATTGAACATCAAATCGCCATTACGAAATGTTTAAATTTCGTAATTTGCATTATCATCCAAAATGATTGCCGCACTAGTATATGAATAGTAGATACCAATGTGTGATTTGATGTAGAACAGTGGTTCTCAACCTTTTCACACTCGCGGCCCGACAAAAATAAAGGAATAATCTTAGGTTTTTAGTTTGTTATGGGCAAACAAATATGGCGGACCAGCGGCAACATATTTGTAGGAATACAATGGGATACGATCAAAATCCCGACAATCATAATCCCGACGATCAAAATCTCGACAAATCGAAATCCCAGTTCGGTTTGGGTGGTAACCTACCCAAACCGAACGATAAGGGGGTTAGTCCTTATTGGGGTTAACGAGAGGTTAGTGTAAATATACAAACCGTACCTACTTGGTTTTAGCGTACTTGGTTTGTATATAATAATATTTTACTTTGTCGGGATTCTGATTTGTCGGCATTTTGATTTGTAGGGATTTTAATTTGTCGGGTTTCTGATGTGTCGGGATTTTGATCGTCGGGTTCTGATTGTCGGGATTTCGACCCACACTCGAATACAATACATCTCTCTAGGAATATTATATTAACTCTATGACACAGCGCCATAATATAGGAATAACGCCGGGGACCGGTCGCGGGCTCGCCGTGGACCGGAGAAACACTGATGTAGAATGTGGCCGTGTGCATATTAGTCGATATTTCCTATTTTCGGTTTGGTATAAAGTTTAATTTTTAGTTGGACGTTGCTGATTGTATATCCACAGTTTCAGTGCCAGTGGAGTGAATTAATCAAAATGTCATTTGTCATACCGTACCAACTGTTTTCATATGACATTTGATGGACATATTAAAATAACATAAACAATCACACCAACAGAATGCATTCTGGAGTAGGTGACATATGGAAATATGAGCTTAATGACAACTAACTATAGTTCAGTATAGTTAAGATAAGGTTTCTTAGTTATTACCCATAGAGTTGTACCTAATATTCTTAGAGGGAAATGTGTTCCGTCATATTTTGTTGCACGATAACAAATTAAAACCATAAATTATTGACTAGCACAGACTAGTTCAATTTTCGTGCCTTTTAGGTGCAAACAAATATGGTGTCCCCTGAACATTCATGCCTATCGTTCTCACTAATGACTTATATCTCTATGGTTGTACCAATTACTTCTCATAAGATATTTTCGGAAAAATACTTGTAAATTTATTGTTTTAATATAATATTTTATATTTATTTGAACATACTTGTAAATTTACTAAAATTAAGTATTTTGCTTTGACGACAGTATGCAGCCTCAGGCTTTTTAGATATATAGATTGGAATTTATAAGTTGGGGAGAGAACTTCATCAGTTTAAACATGTCATAACATGATTTCTGCTTAAACACTGATAAGAAATGTTTATATGTGTCTGGCAAACCGTTACCCTTGTGTATTTTGCACATACATTGTCGTGTAATGTTTATGATCATCAAATAAATACAATTTGGTTTGGTGATACAAACATTGCCTTGAATTGGCGACAAAAAGTGCGTGTTCAGTAAATATGTGCTCAAATACAGTTACTTGATTTGCTAACGCTGCGTTTTTGTAACGCAGTAAAAATATCCATCATCAAAACAACATTGGAAAATAGAAAATTTTACACTTTTAATTAATATTTTTCCGCTTTTGCACAATTCTTTATTTTTATTCCTCTCTCTCTACTACTTTCACTGTTGACAAATAAACAATGTCGTTCGTTTCGAAATGTATGAAAAACATATTGCGTCCTTGTCTGAACTGAACTTCAGGTATTTTGAACTAGTACAGACGAGATGATTATTCGTGTGCTCCGGTGCGGAAAATTTGCAAAAGCAAATTGAAGTTTATTAAATGAAATGAATTCGAAGCAATACAATGCAACATGGAAGTTATTATAGTGTAACTTCTACATGTAGGTATGATGCATCTCTTCAATACAGGTAATAAATGTATAAGTCACAACACTAAAACGAGATATATTATAATAAATTCTATTGACAGGCTCCTTTCCACTCCTTTGAATCTTCTACATATAACCGTTTGACACTCGTGAGTTCACCAGGCGACGTCGACGGTGAGAGTAACACAAAGATCAGATTTTCAATTCAGACGTCAATAAATAATAGAAAGGCATCCGAGCCAAACGTCGAGCACGTCAATTGCCTGACTCTTGACGAGTGTAGCCATCATATTGAATCCATCGACCGGAATCAAATTGTTGCCGTTAATGCTCGTCGTAACGCACAACAATCGGGCTTAGAAAAGGGTTCCGTATATCTACACACCAATCTACTATTCTAGTAATGTAATACTAATGCATATTTGATTTTTCCAGAAAGAGGAGTCCTCCGACACGCTTGACGTTTTCGGTTCAACTTTAGGAGGGTTTTAGCTCTGTGGGATCATTGATATTGAGCGAAGTTTACACTTACAGTGCAGAGCACTGGAATCTATATTTATGGGCAAACAGGAACGTGAGAACTGAATTATATCGTTGACTGAATAATAGAAGAAGACTGGAAAGTGCCTATAAACTAAAAGTTTCAATACCGACCACATCCCGCGGCCCCTTTGCCAAAATGATTTTTACTACTAGTCGGCGCTGCAGTGTCGCTTTGGCATTTTTACAGTTCTTTCAACTTGCGGTGTAAGTTGGTCACGCCTCTCAAGTCCTATTTAAGGCGAAACATCACCGTATACCTGCCAGTCTTCTTCTATTATTCAGTCAACGATTATATTGATGCGGTATCGAGAGGAATATAATTCGTCTCACACTTGCAGCATCCACTACTTTATAACCTAGTTCAGTTACAGCGAATTGTGCCTTACTTACTCCTTGCTCGTCACCAGCATTCAACATTGTGCATTGAATTGTTGAAAATGAACGCGTGCTTCTTCAAGTATCCGATCACTTACATCCGCCCTAAAGCATCATTCTGTTCGCATATATTGGGTCGAATCTGTTCAGCACTACTGAGCTTACCGAATATCGTGTACTACTACTACTACATGATGAGTACTTACGCTTCGCTATATATGTATATACCGCAAAAGAAAGAAAGATGGAAACTGTAAAATGTATGCTCATGCTGACTGGAAGCGTTAAACGTTTAAATGTATGAGTGCTTTTGATTCTGCAACACGGAATTGATTGATGACGATGGTGGTGCCCTAAAATGCGTTATATTTTATAATGCATCAATAGTATTCTCGACCTATAGTCTGTAGTGTGGTGGTGAAGTATGGGAAAATCTGTTATGATAATGCAGATCGACTTCAAAATGTGTTATAACCCTTGCGTTCTTTACGCATTACAATAACAGCACTTCTCATATTTCTTTTGTACTTGATACTAATTAATAAAAACTCCACCCTATATGCGTGCCATCCCACTTGATAAGCGTGCTTAAATTATGAATCGAACCGTGACTAATCGAATTTTCAATTCTTTGTTCGTGTTCCATCTCTGCATTCTCAGCGTTCGTATATATATTCTCACTTTTCATGTTGAATGTTGAAATCGATAATGGAAAAGCACCTGATATTTTTTCTTTTTAATAAAATCAGTTATACGTTTATATAAAGAGCTTATAATTAGCTTTACCTACAGATAGAGATGATTTTCATTATTGGAATATGAAACCCTTCTCAAAGATGAGCGATATCTGAGAACTCTTATGCAATCAATAAATTAATTAATAATATAATAATTAATTCCATACGCCTCATATATTCTCCATATCTCTTTGCTCTTCATTCGTGGAATCGAGGCACAAGCAGATGCCGATGGCAGTGTATCTAATAGCGTGCTCATGAGTTAAATCGATTAACTACGCTTGTCATTTACACATAACACATATGTTTCCTCTATTCAGATGACGGTTCGGTGCATGAGGCGGCGACGCTCGCGAATCTAAATAGCTTTTGCCAATGAACAAACACGCATGTGTTTCCAGTAGGAAGAACGTGTTTGTGCATTTTGAATTCGCGTTATACACTTCGGACGGCGCGGCGGCCCAATCGAGTGTGAAAACGTTTTCGCGCTATTCGAAGTTGAACGAGATTGGCGGTTTTGGTTATAACGCAATTAGTACTGTCGCCCCGTCGACACACCAAGCGCGTTCGCTTGCTTAAAATGATCTGATTTGCGAGAGTAATTAGCGCGATTTGCATAGGCCTAATAAGACTCGGCAAAACAATCAGAAATCGCAGAGATTGATGTTTGACTATGTAGATGAGTATTCGACGGGTTAATTAAATTGCCAGTTTCCGCTAGTAGATTTTACTATTCTCCCAGAATAGGCTTTTTCGTTTACCTGAATTCCTATTTTTACACTTTCCGGCCACGTACCGAAGGTATGTAGGTATAGGAAAGATAGGTGATCATGAAAAAAATAACAAAGTCTTACTTTTCCTTGATTCGTGGAGATCCGTTAACCCAAGGTCAAAAATGGGGTTTTTGGGCTGATAAGTGTATAAAATTGCTGGCAAACCAAGCTACGTATCCGAGTCAAATTTGAAATCTGGGCATTTGTCCCTCTCATTTGAACCTGAAGTAAAAATAAATAAAATCGGTCGGTAAAGAAGGGCACTTTACTTGAATGTCAAAACAAAAATTTACGTTTAAGTTGCAAAGAAAAAATACATTCTTGTAGAGATTCGAATTCTCTACATTTCAACATTTATAGTATTTTTTTGTAGGATGCATAGTTTTTAAGATATTAATTCCTAAAATTTCAAATTAGTAACAATGAGCGGCCAGAATAACAATCACCAGTATAATAATAGAATAGAAAATAGGCATGCTTTCTATGGATTGCAGCCCAGAACACTGTTCAATCAAAAGGCTTCCACTTTCCGATCAGATTAAATAGCTATACAATCGACGAGTTCTACGAAATCGTAGTGTATTTGGTCGGAAAGTTGTGCGGTACGAATTTAACGCACCGATTTATTTAATATCAATGGCTGTATTTATAAGGTTTCGAAAAACTTCTAAATTAATTAAATTTTCGTGTATATATTTTGCAAAAACAAATACCAAAAATTATATACCTGGTATATAGGTATACGTAAGTATTAAATTTCGATGGTCATTTATACGGTTTACGTTTAGGTTTTCTGGTCGTTTCATCTGTTGGTTTGGTAACTTTGATGATTATACTTATAGTACTATCGATACTAACTGCGGGTACACTCTTGTATAGTGGTGAGGGCCTCAGGTGCTTCCCTGCAAACACAAGCTTTAATTAAAACACGACTCCGGTATTATACCTTCGGATACTACTCCGCCCTGGAATAATATACCTTTTGCAAACAAGATATTTTCGTAGAACAGCGCGAGAACATAATATTAAACGGAATTTCAAATACGGAAAACCTTTGAAAACGCAACGAAACACCACAGTTTCGTTGGCCAAACCTTCTAATAAATTTCGTTTGTACATGATTGCTATATTGGCTCGGTTAATTATTCGCACAAACTGCGAATGTATTGGTATGGTGCTTTAATGCTCCGAATGTATTTGTAAACGGGTGCGAAATGCACGACCGAAGCTGTCCGTTAATCGGTCCCGAGGGAAATTTGTTGATTGCTAGTTGCTTTACCAATACCAGTAATACACTATTTGCTGGCCTGGCAAGTGGCACCAGTTGGTCTCCCTACATATTTTTGTCAATTTCGCGAATTGTGAATTCGTCATTTCGTTTCGATAATTACGTTTTGCAAAAAATTATCGCATGTTTGATGATGCAATTGTGAATCGATTCATATACCTAATAACGAAGATAATATACTAACTGTCCAGCATGCCAAACAAACAATATAATATCGCGAAATTGAAGTTTAAGATTTAAGTCAGGCGAATAATTTTCTGATTTTTTTTGTGATTTATTCGAACGGTGGCTTTGTGTGCATCGCGCGTCTATTCGAATTCGAGCGGTGGCTTTGTGTGCATCACCACCTGTATTACAACGTCGAAGTCGAACAATGCATGTCACGTCTTTTTCTTTCTAACAAATATGCCACCCTACGTAACAATTTTATAAAAGATTTTTAAAACGCAATGGACTACTCCCCTGCCACATCTCGGCGTTTGTTTCGCAAAAACGACGAAATTGTTCCACGTAATGTTTCACTCAACACTTTGACAACGGTTATTCCCATCTTCTTTGTTGTACAGTAAGAATTCCAAGCATTTAGAAAAAATGCTGCGGATGCAGTTACATTATTGTTTGGGGGAGTGAAAATAATGCAAATATTTTACTACCATATGTTTGTCTTTGTACATATTCTCCATTGAAACTCTCCAGCATAAACATTTGCAAAACATTAAAAATTATTTATATGTTGGAGCACCAATTCACATAAATATTTGTAACTCGGACTACTGTTCTTAATATGGGCGTTGGACGTTGGACTTTTGTCTTCATTCTTTCTACAGATAATGAAACGAATATAACACGTCGACGTCAAAAGTTGAAATGGTAATTGCCGTCGTGGCGACGTCGTTTTAAGTGGATTGGGAATGAATGTAAATGAGAATTAATTGGATAATTTAAGTGGCATCCTGTTATTAGAACTTTCCGTACTTTACTGAATGTGTAAGGATAGTAAGTAAACGAAACTGACAAATATGTTCCTAAAACAAACACTACATCTTAAAGTTTTCCACCAAATATTCATTTCTCGTTTTTACTTATTTATATTCTTTATATTGCCTGTTGTAAAATATAAATCAAGTTAAATTCAACAATGACATCGTAATTGTCGTCACTCAAGCGTTACAAGTCGCGTCTGTCAACCCACAATAATTAATCCCTCTGGGAAGGACCTTGCGGAATTAATTAAATTGAACGCACCGCTTTCACTATCACAACCAACTGGCTCTCTGAAAATTGTCAAATAGATAGAAATTTGAATGGCAGTCCGCCACAAAAACCGCAGACGCGCAGAAACTTAGAAGGGAGACTTGTGCGATGGCAATTATTATTTATAACTATAACAAACAAATTATATTCATAACATGAATTAGCAGGATTATTTTGATTCAGAAACAAAATTATAACATTCGGACCACACACCGGACAAGTTATGATTAAATTCGATCTTATTTCACAAACTTGCGTTTGGTTTGGTTCGCGAGTGCTCGAAATCAAGTTTGGTATTTTCCAAGTAGCAAAATCTGTGCATGAAAAAGAAAATGAAAGAGAGAAAAACAGATTTTAACATATTAGAAGAAGTAAATCTTGTAATCTAATCCTTTTGGCCTTCTGCCTGGTGAATATCTAATGGGAGTTGGTGCTTTCGGGTGTCGAAAAGAAATTCTTAGTTCATTAGAATGAATATAAACTGAACGGATAATTGGGAATACTGACGTACGATCCATCACTTATTTTCATTAGTTGGATAATGGTTGAATTGGCTGGCGTTCCGTTGAACTAATCTAATATTTCTCTAAGTCCTAAGAACACAAAACAAGCTATTAAAAAACTTATTAACAACCAAGGTTATAGATCAATAATGAAATCCTTCTTTTGTAAATTATGGAGTGATGCAAAAAGAAATTTTTACATATCTCCATGAATCCAGCTCCCACAAGTCCGCAACAGTAGAATTATTTAAGTTAAGTGAAGCGAATTGTGGGTGTGTGAACAAAATTCCGGCCAAATAGAGAATTGTACCGGTAAGAAATTTTAGTGCTAAACAATAACCATTCAGGAATTGCATTGAATAACAATTGTTATTTATATTATTAATTAAAAATTTTAGCTTCACAAGAAAAGTTATCGCTTTCGCTGGGGATCGAAACCCCAGTCCTGTAGAATATCTCTTGCATTGTTCTACCAATTAGACCACGAGGTAACTGTTACCTGGCTTGTAAATATTTCGTGTTTTTAATACTAATTGGTAGAACATTGCATTAGATATGCTGCAGGTCTGGGTTCGATCCACAGCCATGTGAATTTAAAAATATTAAATCAAGTTGACCTATATATTCATTAATGCAGAAATATATTAGTTAATCATTGAATTATGTAAGTCGAATTGCTACAGTTGCTGCCACTGTGCCAACGAATGGAAAATTCTAATTGGCAATTATCTCGACCGAATAGGCTAATTGAAGAAATTCGAGGCCGCGTTTTGAGACTTTACAGCAAACGTGGTTGAGCTCATAAGCTAGTAAGACGGTTAAGCATGCTGGTTGCTTTTATGAGTGCCTTCAGAAGACCCTTACAATGGAAAACCACCAACAGTTTTCTTCTATGGACTAAATCGCTAACGTATTGGAATCGTCGCAACTAATTCGTTTTCACGGTTTTCAAAAAGCCAATCTAAGTTAAATTATGATGACAATACTAATACGTCTGGTTGGACTAACGCAATATCTTTAGCCTCCGATATAGCAAGCAAATGGGGAACCGGAATTAAATTATTCATCGTAACAATAACAAGATTCCCACAAATGTAAACTCGTGCAGCTCTATCACTTCGAATTGGTTCCCCGTGTATTAGAATTAGAAGGTTGAAAACAACAAATGGGCTTTGGTTAAAGCCACAGAAATAATGGTCTTAACACTTCAACCATAAATGATAAAATAGTGATGTTATTAAAAATTGATCCTTTTTGGGGTTTGTTTTTTTTGTTGAGATGTGGCTTCTTTACTTGCCCACATCTTAGACCGATAAGAGATTTATCGACTAATAGCTTCGCGAGCTGGAAACACAGCTTCGACTGTATGTTTCAATTAGCTAATCCGTACCGTTGCATCCCTCCTGACCCTTCTCGAATACTAAAACAAGGATAAAGCCAAGCCACGATATCGGGATCCGCTCCCGGGCACGTCGAAATTCGCTTCCTTGCTTCACTTTTTCGACAATAATAGTTCTTCTTCTTTCTAGCTCGACGCTAGAAGTTCATATCGTTTCCACATTCAAGTAACGCTCGCAAACGGTGAAAAAGAGAAATATATATATATATATATATATATAGATATACATAGACCTATGGCGAACTATCGTATCGGTGACAATATACTACGGAATATAATCGAGTCTTCGAACAAGGAAAGTCCTACAGGACGGGTCGTCGACGCCTTACGAATTTTAAACACTTTGGATGAAAGCGCTCGCAGGAAAGCAGTTAGACCGATATAAGGTAATGGAATGAAAATATATATGATGTCCGGAAAATCCATGCTGTTTACCCACTTTACAACGGAATTGCCATACACTAGAAGTAATGACTTGATGCTTGCCCTATATCAACTATATACAAATGGTAAAACGAGATTCGAGAACGTGCAACGATGTTGATGCAAATTCTTATTCTTCATATACATAAGTGGCTAGCCGTTATCTCTTCTTATGAAAAACACTCGCAACATGTTCGTTGAGCTCTCCCTCAAGTAATGCAGGTGCTGCTCTGCTATTTAGCTTGCCTTTTAGCGTTTGTATAGTTAGTTCAAAACGATGTAAGAACGTAGGCGTTTCAAGTGAGGATATGCAAATTTTTGATTCAACAGTAAACGGCAGCAACAGATGTCGAAGATCATCCCCGGCCCCGGCCCCGGCCCGGGCCCGGCAACTTCTATAACCATTTTAATTTAGCTTTTAAATTACTTTCTTTTTCCTTAACCTTAAAGCAAAAATGGAGGATTACAGGTTGGAATATTATACTTGAAGATCGCTATAAAATAAAAATTCAATTTTTAGAAAAACGAAAAATTATTAGACCAGCAAATAGTTAGGTGGGGCAATCTTTTTCGTATACATCAGAAATCAATAGCAAAAGGGAAAAAGTCTTGACTCGTCTTTCACTATATTTCCAATCAAATAATGATCAACGCCGAATCGTAAGGATGTAATAAGATAGCTGCATCGTGCAAGTTATATATGAAGTCTAACGGTTTTCGAAATGGATGGATATGAAGGGAAACATCCGGTCAAGATGCGGAAGTAATGTCCCAAAGTGTGGCGGAAGCGAGAACTACCGGCGCCTGGAATCCCTTCAGGCAATGCAGACGATGGAATGTAGACGTTGTAGGTACATACGAGCGCACCCTATTCATGTCGTCTCGTGGATATAAATATATCTGGATGGACATATCTCATTACGAGCACATCACAAGAACTGCATAAATAACAGTAGCTCAGAAAAAGAAATGTCCTGAGGACAGGGACGGACTGGCCATAAGAGCTTTCGGGAATTTCCCGAGAGGCCGCAAGATCATGCGATCATGAGGCTACTTAGAAAAAATTACCCGGGCCGCTTGCAAGACCCAGTCCGTCCCTGCCCGAGGAAACCATTTTTACTTGCGTACTTCGTCTGGAAAAGAGAATTTCGTGATACCTACTTGGGGGCATTAGAACTAACATTCAACAAATCAAGATCCAGAACGCATCAGAGATACAGATATAGGTATGTTGGCGTAGATGTTATGTGTTATGTGGAAGTAGGAGATAATGGGAAATTGAAAATGAAAAGTTCCATTTCACGTATTCATCCAAAAACTTCTTCTTACCGTGGGACATGCACGAATTAGAAATGACGCACGCTGAACGTACGCGTGCGAAGAGTAGGAATTTTTGGCATGCATGCCATTCAACGACCGAATATTATGTAGATTATATATAATGGAGCATAAAGTGAAACAAGTACATGAATATTTAATGGTATGTGCTCTATGAATTCGCAAACAGACGAATAGATAGACGAAATGTATATACATACAAACACATGATTCGAATATAAATGTCAGTTCTAGGTTATATTTGGCGTCCTTTTCACTGAGAAAGGTACAACAAGGTAAGTATGTGTTCTCCGTTCTCGCAATGTAATCCTCAATTTCTGTTCATATTCTCTGTAAGTATAGTGCTAACCGTAGAACGGTAGCACATGAAACAGACTAGATGAATATTGCAAGTTCTTCAAACAGTGCACGAGTCCAACACCCTTTCGTTGTTCTTGTATTTCTGGTGATGGAAAGTGCACTTACAACGACCACCAAACAACAAACCACAGGACACAGACCGAAACTCGATGGGTCTCTGCACTACTGCGAAATACTTCGCATGTTATTATTAATAATAAAACAAAATGTAATGACAGTATACACATCTATTGAACACAGTCGACACAGTTGTGTCCTGCTCTGGGATTTGAACCCACGACCCCCCGATCAACAACCGGTTGAGCTACCAAGCCGTTAGGTCTTATTAATAATTATTAAAAATGTGTCATGTTTTTATTGCAATTACCATTATGTTTGCTTTTATTTAGTTAGGTTGAACGCCCAAGTGTCACAGATTTGAATTTACCTCATAATGCAATAAGGAAATTCAAATTTCCCGCAAATTCCAACCTCCACACAATATGGTTGACTCGCTGAATATGGCCGAAGGTCACCAAACGAAGCCTACCGAAAGACACAAAGTGACGCTTCTGCTAGTTGACTCTGTGGCATGGGCGTAACATTCGTGACTTTATACCACTCTTAAGTTCGATCCTTAAATAATTCTATTAAATTCGGGGCACGCCGGCAAATTCCTATACATCCGAATAATAGCGTTACAAGTTTTAAAAGATAAAGTTAGATAAGGGATACGGGGGCCTAGTAGGAATTGTACAGTCGAATCAGAGGCATGAAACTTGGGATGAAGGTAGTGAGCACTCGTCGGAATTTGTTGAAAGCACGGTTCACTGACAGATGCAATAATAATTAGTGAATAGATTCGGAGCAGTTTATAGGTGAGTGGAATTTGAAATGCGAACACAAAATTTCATTACTAACTTCTCATTCATTCCATTCAGTCCAATATACCAGTTTCTCTTAGAATAGTAAATGTATATCTTGTCTTCTGTTATTCCTACAATTCCTCTTTCTTCCCAGACTGTATTCCGCTACAAGATATGCGGTTCGCGAACCTTTCGAAGGAAGCCGCCTTGTGGTGTCTGGCTATATACGCAAACATCCAACGAACCGAAGTGAATTCCGCGCGATTCTGACGAATGACAGGAATTTGTCAGCGAACGCTCACGTATTTAATTAACATAACGCAACTTCTTTCCGGGCGGCAATTTAATTTAATTCCCGATACTTGGCGTCTTGGGAAACGTTACGGCTGGGTTAATTTAAGCGGTTTTTCGCACGACGAGAAGCAGCAAAAACCGCAACAAAAAAACAGGCTGGCCAAGATCGTAACAGAAGCAACCAACAAAAGTATACAGCAGTAGAATAAAAAAAGGAAATTTGCCGTCATTAGTTATTTAAGGACTGACTGAACACTGAAGTCGTCGGACCGCACTACCATACTTTGCCTCAAGTACTATGGAAGTGACGGTAGAACACCTTCGGGAAGCTGAACGCATTATAAATTCAACGTTCTTGATTGTATTCGGCTCGGCTGCCTAAAGCGACTCATACACTTTCTACCGAATCATCAACTTGCGATGTTGAGGACTAGATTGACCGTCTGTAGGCAGGTTGATGTGGAAATTTCATGTTGAGTACCAAGTCGAAGAAAATGGATTTTTGGTGGCCGGAGCCTGATGTTGGCGACCAGGTTGAGACATGTGTGGCTCGGTTGACGACATGCGTGTAAACATCAGTTGTTTTTTGGGAATTGTGCTGTTAACTTGTAAAAACTTGTGGGAAGACCAAAATAAAACTGATGTTTATCAACTTGGTTGACATGTGTGTGGGCAACAACCCCAA
>JARJEB010011103.1:0-10070 GCA_030264535.1 Liometoxenus newtonarum | reverse complement strand
ATAAAAATAAATAATTTTGATGGTGCATCGCTACTGCCATGCGTTTGACTCGTTTATTTTAGCTGCGAAGATTGCGTACGCTACATGCTATGTTCGATGGTAAAATAAACGCACTGTATATATATATGTATATATTTTTCATTTTTTGTTTTTATAATTTTTTTCCGCTATTGTTTTCTACAGAGGAATAAAAACGGACATTGTTTTTTTTCTTCTGCAATGTTTTTGGATGAGTGAATGCAACATTTGCAGATATTTGATTGAAATTGGTACGTTTCGAAATTTTGTTCTCTCGAATCTGAGTGTGGAAACCTTTTTTTATGAAAAAAAAAACACGTGTAGAAAGAAATTGATGCGCCACAAAATAGTCAATGAAAGAATATTTCAAATAGCGAGTGTTTCATAACAATTTTCCGAATTACAAATCACTCAGTATCTATATTTGCAAGATTGCAACATTTATTTTACTCTGCGAGACGATAAATTTTTTTAGCTATTAGATGGATAATGTAAAATAATAAAATAAAGAAAGATTATAAACTTGTGTATCTTTAATAGCTTTAACTTTATGGTGTGTGTGTGTTTGTGAGTTGGGTGTGTGTGTGTGTGTGTGTGTGTGCGGATGTTGAACGATGAATATCGCAATACTTATAATTCATCTAAAACTGTTCATTTCAGCATCCATCCGTCCATTCAAGTGCGCCTGTGTTGTGTTGTGTGAATTACATTTTTCTACACGTAGATTGTAGATGAATAAAAATATACACGCAAAGATAAAATATTCTCGTTTTCTTCGGTTTTTCGTTGGTTCGTTCGCGTCTTTAAGTTTAATATCTTATATTTATTATCCCTCCATTCCAACAAAATAATTTAATATTCTCTTCGCAATAAATTTCGGATTAGGGTTTACGGTGCTATAAAAATGATAATTTATAACAAAATATCCAAATTCGTTCTTAGTGTTTTTAAGCCGTTTCTCTCTCAGTCGGTTTCATATCAACAACAATAACAATAAGTCAATTTATACAGACTATTTGTGTAAAGCCAGCCAGTGTGTGTTTTCAACACCCTGTATGTAAAAATATGCATGGTTAGATTGTTCATTTGTAATTTTTATTTTTAATGAATGTTATCTCGTCATTTATCAAGTCGTTATTATTATATTTATTATATTTGAACAACCTCCCTCCATTGAACACCGAACCACACCCTATCTGACCTGTATCGCCAGTCGGCAGCTCACATTATTTTTTTATTATTATAATGCGATACCAATCTTTAATAAAAAATTATGATGTATATGCGCGTTTATGTATCGCAGTGATGCCTTTCGTAATATATTTTAATTTAGATGTAATTAGCTAAAAAGAAAATTGTACGGTGCGCGGCTATTATAAAATCGAACTTAATGAAATTTAATTTAACAAAGAGGCGGCTTTAAATGTATGTAGGTGCTAGTAGTAAACATCAAGAATCTCGATTTTCGTGTGTAAGTATTAATATGAAATTGGGTGCGGGCCATCAAATAAATACAGTCGGAAACACGCAAGGAAATTGAATAAATTAAAATAAAAGTGATTTTCATATTCCGCGCGTACTGCAAAGAAATAAAACATTTTTCGTTTAAAAGTATAAAAAAAAAATACAATTTCTCTAATACTCATCGTGGAAAGGATGTCTAAGGGGTTGGTTAAAAGCTTACAACTTGCCAACAAGTGTTCTGATGCCTGCAACCGCACGTTTTATCAGTGGGTTTACGATTTGGGGGGGGTGGAAAAATCGCGCGCATATGAACGAACCCCATTTCTCAAGAAAGACGAACTCGTCGTCTGGTTTCACGTTTCATTTCAATGCATGCAGGGAAAAGCGATTGGGATTGAAAACGATGGCGAATTTTTGGAGGGCTTCAGGGTGGTTAACGCGACATATCCTGCCGACGACGAGAAACGCTTGTGATTGCTGGGATTAAGACACCCTTCATCCTCGAATATGACTTATATAATTTTGCTTGATGAATACCTAATACGTCGAGATGGTGGGAGGATAAAGTCAAAAGAAATTCAGTTCGGTCCTGACGCAATATAATAAAAATCGATTTTCAACCGCATTGTAAATGTTGGCGATACGACTGTGCGGCTGTGTGGCGGCCAATGATTTATTAATAAATCTATAGACGCTTTTGGGATAGAAGAAAAAGCAAATATAACTCCCAACCAACATGTTTCCCGATGTTTGTTAAAAGCAGACAAAATAATTGGCCATTTCACTTTAAATTCTACTATTTCTATATTTCATTTCGCTCAGTGGCGGATTTAGGCATGATCTTTATGGGCTGCAGCCCAGGGCCCCGTTCAATCAAAGCGCCCACCGTGAACTTATACAGTCGTACGATTCCGCTCGATTACTTATTATTTTATTAAGGTTCATTTCAAGACGCGATATAACAAATAAGGCCCATCCGCTGTCGCGTTCTTGAAACTCTTCATTTTTTCATTTAATTGTTCTGTGTGACGGTTCACTGTCACCGTTGGCATGTCCACTCATATTTTGACTTTGGGTTAGGTGTACCGCAAAAAGTACCGGTCGAGTGCGAGACACTTAATTGTCACATTTCATCATCCAAGTATCCAGACTTTGGTCAATTGGTTAAGACCAATGTTTCCTATAAGCCGGAATGCGCACTGCGCGCAAAATAATTTGACTGAGCCAAAATAATTTAACTGACCAATGCTATACCCGAGAAGGCGCGGTGACCAAAAACAAAAAAAAAGCTCTCAGCAAAGATTTCTTGTACGCGGGAGGGGCAAAGGGAGTGAGCGCGCGCGCAGGCGCGCAGCTTAGAGGGAACGTTGGTTAAGACCGCAAATAGTGTTACCCCAGGGCCCCTAAAGCTAGCGGTCCGGCCCTGCACTCACTCAATCAGTATATCGGGTGGTATCTTTCATTTTTCATCCTTTGAATTAAAATATAAAAAAATAAAGATGATTACGTACATAAGCAAGCATAACATGTTACATCGTTGGGTTTGCGGTTGAAGGATGAACGATGCAGTAACGATGTTAGAATAAAAACAAAACAACACACAGCAAAACAGTAACTGTAACATTTGCGGAACGTAAAGTAGTTGCAACTGCAAGTCAGGCACTTATATTTGATTTAATTTAATCTCCTCGAGCCCGTGCGCCTGGAGAAATATTAGTTTTCTTTTTCGTAGAAAGCTCTTTTCTTGTGCTTTTTATTTTCCCTGCTAGATAACCGCTAATATTTATGGACTAAAGCTAAAGCATTGAACTTAATATATTTATATTGTAATTTATTGTGTTCTCTTGCAGAGACAAAGCAAAAAGTCGCCACGAAAACGCGCAGCGCAAAAGAGGGCGAAAAGCTTGATAAATAACCTTGGATTTTACTTGCGTGTGTTATAAATATTAAAATATACCAAAATCAATGACGGTTATTTTTAATGGCAGCACTAGGATTTAATTTAAATATATTTTCTTCACGCTCCCTTGAGGATAAAGTTTTTTCTATGGTTTAGTGCAGCGTTTCCCAAACTTTTTTGGCTGCGGCCCGGTACGAGGTTTTAAAATAAAATTTTATGCAAAAAACCCATTTATTTACAAAACAAATTTTATTTTTTAATGAAAATCAAGTTATTTGTGTTTTTATAATTTTTTCTTCGCGACCCGGCAAAATTTTTCTGCGACCCAGTGCCGGATTTTGGGAAACACTGGTTTAGTGTATAACACCCCCTATTCGTGTCAATATAAGCAATATCTATTTTCATTACCAAAAAAAAGAAGAACGAATATTTTTTAGTTTTCTTTTTCTTTCTTTGCTTTTGAGAGTGTTAGTTAGGCTGTCTCCGGTTCTAGTATTCTGAGGGGTAGGTATAATAATAAAAACGAAAAAACTTGAGAACTCTAAATGAACGTGCCGACGACGAAAATAATGCGTTCGCGGGTGCGGCGTTGCATTCCCGCTGCCGCCACCACCCGCCACGGCCAGCGCCTAATTTTTCTTAGTCGCTGCTCATCGATTTTTCATTTTCCTTAAAATATGTAAATTTTTTCCTCTCTCCAAACTTTTAAATTTATCTCATCGCCGCCGCTGAATAAATTCGTAGATTTTATACTTACATTTATACTTTAATTATACGAATCAGTTCGAGCGTCATGAGTCACAACGAGTCTTCAGAGATTGAAATATCAACTCACCTGCAACCAAAAGAAAAAAAAAAGAAAATATTAGTTTTTATATTATAAGAAATTACTGTTTGCGACGATGATGGACGAGGAGCATCCACAATTTGTGCCTAGAAATTGCTTATTTCAAGGAACAACCAGATCGTAATATACTTTATCAAATATATTACAGCAAAACTTAAGCTCTAAAGACTTCTTTTACATAATTTATAAATAAACATTCATAATGTACATTATACGCTGAAGATGTGTGTGTGTGTGGAGCTGGAGCATAATGAGATGCAAATTGTGACGTCAGCGGACGGAATTTAAATTTTAATGTTCTCCTCCTTTCCATCTTTAACTCTTAAATATTATTCTTAGCGCTTCTTTTTAATGTTTTTTAATGCAGAAATAACACTTTGCCTTGAATAATATACACTTCTGAATTTCAAATCAGGACTAAAACTGACTGAAACAAAAACCTATTTTTCTGGAAAACCACTCAACAGATTCCTTCCAATGAAATTTTCCACGAGTATTTCTACTTGTCCTGTTTGCTCTTTGCAACATAAGCAATTTGATGAAGAGTTGTTCGTTCTTTTGATTATTATTGTGCAATTAGTTTGCGGGAACGCAAAGTGTCTTATAGTTCCTTAAAATAAATTAAATTGATTACGTTTTTTTGTTTGTTTCATCTTTTTGGTGCCTTCTATGGCCGGGCACATTTTTACAAAAGAAGTTCAGCTAGAAATTATTTTTAATTAAGTTAATTAGAGTTGATTTATAGTTCGTGATAAAAATATTAAATTAAATTAAAGACAGCGATAAAAATGTTCGTATAACGAAAAGAGAAAAGAGCTAGAAAAAAGAAAGAGCGACAATACGTTTTTGGCGCTCGGGGTGAGGGGGGGAGACGGTCGGTCCGTTCGTATACGTGTACAGTGGCTGTTCATCATTTAAATTGGATTACGCCGTTAATTATAAAAATTGAACTTTTTGCTTCCGATTCGCTTGCAGATCTGCACGTCATGAGGGAGTGAACGAACAAGCCAAGCAACCGTTTCGTTTCAAGCGACGACGACGACGACGACGCGCGAAACGCATACAACCAGGGCATGGCTATCAATATCGGATCACCTCCAAACCCATCAGTCCTCTCGCTCTTGCTCTACGAATCGAATAATAAAAAAGTGTAATTAATTTTTGAGATGGATATGTAAAATATTGGAAGCGGGTGGGAGTATAGGTTTGCAGGGCTGTTCGATATACGATTGGAAAATAAAATCTACACACATACACACACACACACACACATACAGTAGCGAGTCGCATTCGCGAAAAAGCAACAACATCACTCTCAATACACCACCAATCTACCAATCCACCAATGTCGAAATATGAAAGAGCGCTTAAGAGAAGGAAGGCAACACACAACATATAACAAGTTAGTTTTTCGTCAATAAAAATTCTTCCATCACCATCAGATCAGCTGAGGGTTTTTGATACGCTGCTAGTAGATGGTAGTGGTGATGTAGGTTTATTAATGTTTGTGTGTGTGTGTGTCTGTGTGTGTGTGTGTGTGTGTGTTAGCTTACCCCTAGATTGTAAATTGAGGGTGAAGTAAACGGCAAGGGTGAAGAGATTGAGCGCGCGACACATTATTACCCTCGGTCTTTGGCATGCTGCATGCAAATCGCACTTGTCATTTCTACCCGAACCAGTACCAGTACTTGGCACATAAGTGTGTCTGAAGGTATGTATGTATATTGTATATCCTTCGCCAACTCTACCCTTTCAAGTGTGAGACGTTTTTCGTGTGGGTGAGACTTGATGTGTTTTTGCATTTCCATGTTACTACAATTCATCGCATTCGTGATGAATCGCCGACAACACTTCTCATTCCAGACTGTTTTCTATGACATGTAACATTGACAGTATACACATCTATTGAACACAGTCGACACAATTGTCTCCGGCCCTCGGATTTGAACCCACGCGGGGGGTCGTAGTCGTAGGTTCAAATCCGAGGGTCGGAGACAATTGTGTCGACTGTGTTCAATAGATGTGTATACTGTCAATGTTACATGTCATAGAAAACAGTCGTGTTAACCGGTTGAGCTACCAAGCCATTTTTAATATATAGGTAAAATAACGCACTTGGTGATGCGTTTTTTTACTTTTTTGTTTTATATGACTGTATAAAAGTAAAGAGTCGAGGATGGAAGGTGGAAGGGTTATAATAGAACGCATTCCCCTGTGTATATCTAGTTCTCTCTGCCGGGTGCTTAATCAATAGACGACACACTTGTACAGCCTCAACTTGCAGTTGCTGATTGCTAATTTAATAATCAATATGCACGTACCACTACCGCATTTGTCTACTTGTCTTGTCAAATCAACGACACTGAAACTTTGTTGATCTCAACTCAATGCGTTTAACCGAATTTTCAGTAGTCACATAAGACTCAAATCAAAGTTGCTGAGGGCAAAAACTTGTATTAAGTTGATTATTTCGATTAAATGTGTACATTCAGCTTTATAGTTCATATGTTCAGCAAATGGCATGCGATTTGCAATGACCACTGCTCTCTTTGCATCTTTCAGCATATGCGACGGGCGGTTGGTTTTGTATTGCAAATATAGTTTTAAAATTCACATCGGAATCGAAATCATAATAAACATATAGGCTGGCTATAGTTGTGGATGGGTAATAACTATGCCATTATCAAAATAGCTTCAGGTTTCCCGTTTCTCCCATTTCAAGTGTAATTTTATGCGCGCATTCGAACTTCTACTGAAATGAACATCACGCGTTTCCATAATAATTTAGAAATGAATCAAATATGCAAATAATAGATCTTGGATAAATTCATGTTTAATTTATGAAAGCAATATTTACTTTACTTGATTATTTCCAGAGCGAGTCAAGGGAGGATCGTCGATGAGAGCTGTAAAAGCGACTTGACCGGTAGACTCGACTATAGCCGTCATTACAAAAATAGAGAAACAGAAAAACAATAGCACACATTCAATTTGAAAAATATAACGATCGCCTAACACGAAATCCTTTAAATATATTCAATACCTTTGCTATGGTATAATCGCGCTTATAAATTATACTTTTATTTTAAGAATTGGATATTTTTGACTATAAAGGATGACACATCATCATTAAAACAATGCGTGGACTAAAGCAAGTTACAAAATAATTATAAAAATGCGCGTGCTGTGCGTAATTATGTCATTATTTAAGTCAAAACTACCGAAAAATCGGTTAATGTGTTTCATTGATTACCTTTTGGGGAGCATTAAAAAATCGCGTGGTGACCACACTAATTTATTTCAAAAGTTTTTGATACGTTCTGCTATGCGGTCCCTTTTAGCTCTTCATTTGGTGATTAATTATTGTTTGACGTTTCATTGTTTTTAAAATGAATATTGAAAACGTACATTGTCCTTCAACTTATTCAGACAATAATAAATTGTATTTTTTTTTTAATATTTATTGAAACACCAAGATTCCATTGGCAAAATAAAGGAAGGACGAATAATAAATAAAATAAATAAATGAATATGAATAATGTTCTCTAATAATTATGTGGATGGAAGCAAATAATTATAACGCTGCAATAGTGATTCCCCTACTTAAGTCTGTGCGAATCTGTTGGCCAAACATGCGCACATCATAATTCATTTGAAAACAGTTGGTCATCTTTCTTGTTTGTGTTTCGTTTCACTACATAAAAAGTGATTTTTTGTTGTTGTAGATTTGCGATATCAATTAGAATTGACGTTGTTCGGTTGAATGCGCAACGTACAATCATCGAAGTCGAGGACCCAATATGGGGAGAATTCAAGTTTCAAGTCAAATCAAGCAAAGCCAAGCCAAGCCAAGTTAAGATCTAATATGCAATTATACAATAGTAGAAAATGATTACCAACAGTTTGAAAAGAAGTAAAAGAAGGCAAAGCAGCGCGCCGTTCGGCCAACCGGAGTTTATTAAAATATGCACACAATAATGTTGCAATAGTGCAATTGGCCCCTGTTGCCCTGCCCCTGCTGCTGCTACTTGCGCAATTCGTATTCTATCATTATCATTAGGCTTTTGTTGAACGTTTTTTCGTGAACTGCAATCGAATTGAATTTACATATTCCTTCCTTGATTACACATAATATTATTGCAGAGTCGTGTTTTTCAAGATTTCATCGCGCGGTCAGTTCTTCATTTGCGTGCTTATTGCATGCATGCATGCTGTTATTTATTTGCATTTTGCCATTTTAACTTTTATTATTGTATAGTTAAGCTTTTTGATCACCCATCAGCCGCCATAATTAGCCTCAAGTTGTTTTGGTTGTTTATTGACGTCTTGCAAAGATTCATCTTCGCTTTGCCATTAATTGATTAGAATTGAATCAATTTGTATTCATTTTTATTCGTATTTTAAAATGAAAATGAAAAGCATTTAATTGCACGACGATGACGTTGTTGTAACTTTACATCAGTACATCATTTCCGCGTGTCTGTCTAATATTTCTCAGTGCTGCGTGATGAAAAAATACACACAAACTAGTTACAGTTTTATAATGAGCAATCTATAAAACAAATCCACAACTTTCCTCTCTTCAGCACTCGTTCAACACCTCAACGCGAAGAAGAAGTTAAAAATGAAAGAACAAGGTTCTTTCTTAGGATCTGGATGCGGACGATATGGTGAAACGTTTCGCACGCCAGGCCAGAGTAAAGCACAATTTAATTTTTTACCGAAACAAGTGAAGTTAATTAGCAGGAAAATAAGTTGAAACTTTGCTAATGATAGTTCTCTGATTGGAGCCGGAGCGAATGGTTGTCAGTCAGTTCGGCGAGCTGCATGAACACGCCGTTCATGCAGCGTTGACGTTATTCCCCTTTATATCTAACCTCAAACCACTCTCGACTCTCTTTCCCACTGCGCTCCGAGTGCGAACGATTTCAGAGAGGAGTTGAGGGTGTGTTTGAAATATCGTGATGTGGCAGGCAGTAAGACATATTAATAGTTATTAGTCAAGTCAAGTCAGCTCTCGGTGCAAAGCATTACTATTGATTACAACTTTGAATGGAATACACATAACGGCCGATCACGCGAACTAAGAGGGCCCCACATTGAGCCAAATCCTAAACGCGCGAACTAATTAGAACTTATAAAAGTCCTGCTGCTATATTAGGATGTGTGGCGCAATGTTCCACCTTCCACCACTGCGAATATTTAGTATATAAAATTTAACTTTACAAAGAGAAAATGGAAAAATGGAAAAGCAAAAAATGTAAATCAGAAAATATATTGTTTGCATATTTTGGTATTTTATTATTAATATGAATACCACATGAGCGTTTTTTGTATAATTAAATAATTAGTCATCTTCCACATCGTCAAGTCAATTTCCGTTTTATAATTATGGGTCCGCTGGATGCGGCGCCGGCACTTCATTATAATAAGAAACCGAAAATCATCGTTTAAAATTGCTTGTAATTGATGATGTTTTACATAATATATACACGATTATCAGATCATGTTAGCGAATGTAACGATGCATATATTTTCATTATTGTTTTTCATCAACTGCTGCCTCTGTTCAAAAACTCGAAACGTCGACAGAACAAGAACAAGTTGCTTGTTTTTGAATGAAATGACCGATATTTATTTTATCGCTGGCCACACATCTCCATATACCAGCTCGGAATTTAATTATTGAATGAATACAAATTAATAATTACATATTTTTAATATAGGACCATAAAACAAAGTCCGTCAAAAAAAAGTTATGCTCACAGTCAACGCCTAAGTAACGTTTCATTTGTCTCTGTCCATTTTACTTCGTAAACCGTGTAATATACAAACCGATAA
>JARJEB010011097.1:0-18553 GCA_030264535.1 Liometoxenus newtonarum | reverse complement strand
ATGCCAAGCGGGTTTCTATAAAGCTTGTTAGGTAAACTACTATTTCCATGTAAAATTCTTATGTTCGGTTGGTCAAATCAAGTCCCTGTATATACCTATTTATAGAAATACAGACAGTTCGTTTTGGATGTATGTAATAAAGGCTTTGGAAAATTAGGGTGCGAGAGCGCGTTATTCGCAAACGGGCAAACGGGAGAGGAGAGCCTCGTATTACAAATTAACGAAAAAATAAAAGAAAACTTTCCCGCACTTCATTTAAAAAACATTGGTTTTGGTCATAGTCCACTTTGGCTTTCAATAGCGGAATGCCAAGCGGCTTTCTATAAAGCTTGTTAGGTAAACTACTATTTCCATGTAAAATTCTTATGTTCGGTTGGTCAAATCAAGTCCCTGTACATACCTATTTATAGAAATACAGACAGTTAGTTTTGGATGTATGTAATAAAGGCTTTGGAAAATTAGGGTGCGAGAGAGCGTTATTCGCGAACGGGCAAACGGGAGAGGAGAGCGTCGTCGTATACGCGAGTCATGGAAACGAATCCTTTTCACCAAGCAAGAATAAATTAAAACTCTCCTCTTCACTTCGGCTGGCTTTCTCGTATCGTATCGCCGTAGCGAGCCCATTCTCATTCTCATTCTTCTGTTCCGAGTCTCGCGAACGTATAACGAACGCAGGAACGAACGAGCCAACGAACGAAAAGCACTTTCCCGAGAGTTTCTCTCGTTAAAAGACGGGACGTAATCGTCTCACACCACCCAACTAACCACCTCATCTTCACATAAAACGCGACGGGGACTTCGTTAGCGCACTCGCTGCGTTCAGTTGTCCTTTAGAAAACGAATCGCCGCCTCGAGACTCTTCGACTATACGCCGCATAAAGAATGGAAACGATGAACATATATAATAATATAGAAAATGAAAATGAACAAAAACCTTCATATACAACTTCTTTGTTTTAAAGATTCTAAATTGCAACTTATGCGTCATTAAAATTTTAAGGGGTAGCTAACATATTCCAGTTGTCCTTTCGTTAAGAGCGAGGCTGTCTTTTCATGGTTCGGGGGAAAATATACTTTACTTTAATGTCACTTTGTATCGTCTTTCTTATAATATTCATCAAGGGACTATATCACGCGCCTTCTACGAGTATCTCCCCCAGCACCACACAGCAACAACTCACCAACCCTTATTTTGCACTCGCCTACGTTTTTACTCGATTTACTTTTACGTTTTCTACCTTGACGATGACGACGACGACGACGACTCAAGGCGAACAAACAAAACGAAGGACAAAGACGTCTTTCAAATTCTGCGTGTGACATTTTCTTAGGCGAGTTAATAAAATCAAATATGAAACTCAAGAAAATCAGTGTATTCAATCAAATAACGTTTACAAGTTTGCAAATATAAAGGTAATAACCGTTGGCACTGTTGGGATTTATTAAAATAATCCGGTTGACCAGTTCCCTGACACATATATTTCATGTTTGCCCGACCCCTTCGGACTTCGGACACCGGTCGAAAGAAGCAGACGTAGAAGTATTAAAAAAAGGGTGCAAACGGACGGCAAAAAATTTACATAAAATACTTGTTTGACCAGTTCTTATAAACAAGCCCTCATCGTGAATCGAAATCCAAAACGAAGTTTCAACCTTGACCAAAATTATTACATTCTTGGCGAAAAATAAATAAATGCCACGTAACGTTGCTAGGTTTACAATTACATAAATGTAACTTATATTTTCGTAATTTTATACTTCATTTTTGAAAAATGTGCCGTCGGTAGCCATATGTCTGGAACTTACTCATATTTTGATTCACAAATAATTATTTTGGGGCTACTGTTACCTTTAGAATTGTTTGTTGTAATACTTTCTTCGTTTTTCTGACGATGAAGCCCTCCAACGTTCAATTTCAGTTATTACGTTATTACTTAACGATTTAAGTGGTTTCGATTCCTAGCCACACACATACACACACACACACACACATGCATACAAACATAGAAATATGGCCGATCCAAAATCGAAGTCAATAATTACTTAACGGCACCCGCAACAACTAAGTCTATAACTGATGTGATGATTTAATAATGCAACAACCAGTCTAGTCAAAGTACAAGTACCGCAGAGATCGGTAGATTATGAAATTACAACTTTCCTTTTGACTCGTCTAACTGACGGCTGGACGGGTCTAAAGTTTGCCAAACACAAACATAATCTACGAACGGAAGTTAACGAAAGAATCCCCCCGAAACAAAACAAAAAAGACGCACTTAATGAAATAGTCAATAAGAAAACTTAAATAAAATTATGTTGCAGCCGGTTATTTCGAATTGCTTTTGATTTTTGTGTCCATTCACCGACAAAAAAGGGGGTCAAAAGTGGTCAAACCTGTTTATCCATCAAGCAGGCCGAATGGCCAGCCGGTAGATTACAATTTCTTCGTTTTCAAAAATTACGAGAGTCACTTAACAATTTCAGCAAAACCGGTTTGGAACTGACCCTTGTGACATCACTCGCTCATCAACAAAAGTCTGTATATTTTGGCAAAAAAACAACACTTGGAACAAAACTTGATACATGGCTAGCTTAAAAATGTTAGATTACAAGTCGATTAAGTTAGCGTAGAATTTTGGCCCCATTTGACTCAAATGTGTTTTCTCTGCTCCTTTATTAGGACCTCTGATAGTTGTTCGAATTGTACTGTCCAGATTTATGCGCATTGGTGAAGTCCTCGCACATCTCATGGCTGGACGCTCAAAGTCGAAGCAATCCGAATTGACCTCATAGATGCATTGACCCGGAACACTTGAATCAATCATAACCACTGGATCTGTATTGCAATAGTTGGCAATAGTGTTCGAGTGAGGTTTCTCTGTCGAGTGAAATGTATCTAAAGCAATGTCCCTGCCTTTATTTGAATTACTAAATTTCTTTTGATACTTTCTTGAGCTTGGTGGTGGTGGTGAACGGCGATTACAATTTTTGCAATGCTTTCTATTCGGTAGTTCATTCTTGGTGAGGATTTCAAGATTTTTCACTGGACGCAAGTTCAATTTTCGGGAATTGCCGTACATGCAGTTATCATTTGGACAGATATGTCTAGAACCTTGATGAGAGTGTGGAGTCGTGGGATTTTGAATTGTTTGAATTGTTGGTATGGCAGCTCGTTTAGTGTTGCTGGAGGATCCTGGCCATTGAAAATGAACGGAACTTAGATCCGGACTAGCATAACTCGGTTCAGGCCGAATTCGAATGGACGAGACTTTTGGAAGTGATGGAAACTTCTCCATACGCTTCATGATCCGAGGTACCTTTTTCAACTCACAGGAATATTCTGGCTTGTAGTTGGTTTTTCTGCTTAGTGGATTGTTAGGACATATTAATATGTGGGCTTGAGAGGACCTCAAAGGTGTTGCAAACCCATTTTCTGTTCGTATCAATGTTGGATGGTTGCATTGATAACAGTTCCGTTGATAAGGTAAAGCTGGATTGGAAGTGATATTTTTACGAAATTTTGGAAACCCTTGTTGAGAACATACTCCTCCGGTACCAATCAAGTTACCGATTTGTTTACCAGAAGGACTCAGAACCGGGAATAATGTTGGCGTCGTGGTATTCATTTTAGAAAAATCCTTGTTCCATCGAACCTCCGATTCGATCGGTGTTTCTAGACCAGATGCCACATGCGAATAAGTGCCATACTTCGTACCCAAATTCCTCCATGAAGGAGTTTTGTATACTCTCATGCTTCCAAATGAGTCTCTTTTAGACATAACTGGCTTTGATCCATTTTGGCCTAAATCAGTTTTAGCACGCATTAATGTTCTGTAATTTTTGGTCCTCACATTTTCACAAGAATGTTTGTCCTTAACCTTTCCTGCTGCTTCTTCATACAAGTCGGCCATATCATAAACCCCTTGAAATACATCATCCACAGAACATTTGAGATCGTTGACGTAATCGACCAGGGTTCCCACACTGCGATTCAAATTACAGGTTGTCCGGTAATTCGGATCCGAACAAATTGATAACTCCGACTTGGATATGAAATTGAAATGGCTGTATGCTTGAGTTGTTCCATGTCTCGTGGTGGATACCCACTCTTCAGTTTGCACCTCGTTGCTCTTTAAGGACACTACAGAACCTGACAGTTTAATTTTCAAGTTTCTATCACTATCATCCGAATTGGAATCGTTGAAATCGGTTAAAGTCTGGCAATGTATATCCAAATTCTTTGATATTAGAACCGGTGTCGTAGCTTTCCTCATTCCAAACATATTTCTTTTGACCTTACCATCTGCACTTCTCGGTCTAGTTTTTCTGATAGCAGATATCTTATTCTCAGAAAGCATATTATTGCCGAAAATTTCCTGGCTGCACTGAAAAGATGGCCAGGATGTTGATAATTTCGGATCTTTGATATTATTCGACAAGGACACAGAATCGTTGGAAGAAGATGGTTCATTGACAACGACCTCTTTATGCTGACTCTTTTTGTAGATATTTAATGTTGCTTTGTTCTTCTTGCGTTCAAATAAACTGATCTTTAGCAATAACTTTTTCTTATTCTTTTTCGTAGATGAAGCTTGATCTTTGCTAAAAGTATGACTGGAATGATTTGGTGGCAAGTCCAAGTGTCGATGTTCGCCGGCATTGTTGTCAAAGTTGAAAACCGTAGTTTTATTATGGCTCATCACATTGAATTTTGAACATGTTTGTTAATACACAATTTTAATTTTCAATTCTAAATTTTGGCATAATTCCATCAAAAATGTCATTGCTTAGGTTATTTTGCAAATGTCTCTTCAAAAATGTCAAATCACTCAACCGGTGCAAATCAAAATGTCTAAATTTCGAAGAACACCGTAATATGGACTCGGGCCAAATTTCAACAAAAACATGCACCTGCGACCAGTCCCATAAATATGGCCAAACCAAGAAGACAACATACAGAATTGATCTATCCAACTTATCAACAAAAAATGCTTCCCAGAAGATCTACAATCCGGTTTATCGAAAGAACTATCATTATGACATTGGAAATTCATCACGTTTCAGTAATTCTTCTGCATCTTACAAATTAGATTACATACCAAACAATTTATACAAACATGGAGTTTACAGATCCGACACAAGTCTAGATCGCAACTTACCTGAGTCCAAATATGAGCAATTGATTAGTATTAAGAGTTACACAAGTTTCGCAGACTCAAATTTATCAATTGAGAATGATTCCCCCGGTGCAGGGCACAATTGTCGGCTTCTTAACGGGTTTTGCAATGGGACTAGCTGTGGGAATTCCCACCGGGTACCTCCTCGGCATTTTACTCATTCTCATAATAAGACATCCACTAATTCTCGCTGGTTAGCCTATCCGGCGATTGTCAATCAGAGTTCGAAAATGGAGAAAGATGGACAGAGTCTTCCGAGTTATCAGAGTCAAGCCAGTCAGACCACATCGTTTGCTAGTGATCTAACATTACCTTTTACACCACCAATTCAGTGTCCAAAATGTGGTTACGAACAATTTTCATGTCCGAATGCCAAGACACAAACAGTTTATAAGGATGACTACTACAATTCTGGAATTAAAATCTTACCACATTTGCAAAGAACTCCCACATGCGAAGATCATCAAAGTGATTATGGTGTTCAGCGTAAAAAGTTGCCCGTTTCCGTAACGACATCGGTTTGTCGAAGAATGCAGAGTAATAAAAATAATCAAACTACCATGTTTGAGTGCAAAGATACACAAACGATGGTTTCGTTCACAAATAAATTGGTCGATCACATTTTGAAAGATGTAATTCTCTTAACCATGCAAAATGATGAGGAAGGACATGGCAATGATAAATCGGAACGAAATTTGGAGCAGTTGGATTTATGCGAAGATTGTAAACAATGCCAAATTAAGTTTAATTTGAAACCAGATACCAGCGTCATCATGCAATGTTCACCGTCGATGCTCACCAACGAATCGAACTCCATAAGTGCAGCAGGGATCAAAAATGGTTTTGAATCATCGCAGATGCCGAATTGTGGTTGTTTAGGAAGATGGAATCCTATGATGCTACCAAATAATTTTGTGGGTTGCAAAAGGGTAATCCTTCGTTCTTGCAACAACACTAAAGAAAATATAGAAAATAATGGGATCAATGGGAGTGAAGATAGTAAAATAAGTAAAGCTACTCAAGAAAGCCAATTAAGTAAAGAAATGCGGAATAGTCTACTGGAAAATATTGAGGAGAAGGAAAGCCCAAGTATGTTAGAAATTGAAAAGAATCAAGAAATTGCAAACAATAAAGTAAGCCAAAAAAGTACAAATAGAGTTAGCAAAGAGAGCCAAAAAAACCACGATAGCCATGAGGACAGTAAAGTTTCTGTTAAGCAAAATCAACCAAATCAAAGAAGCTATGAAAATAAAATTAGCAAAGAAAGCCAAAAGACTATTGAAAGTAAAGTTACCAAAGAAAATGGTTATGGCAGCAAGAGCAGAGTCAGCAGTGAAACGCAAGAGAGCTTGAAAAGTCAGAAAAACACCAAGAAAACAAGTAAAAAATGGCAAATGAATCCGGAAAGTTCAGTTATCATTGAGGACATTGGTGAAGATACATTTACAGAATCGGAAATGTCAAATTTAGACCCACCAAAAATTTCACCTGAAACTGAAGGAGAGAATAAAATCCCAGTGCCTAGTAAGGTTCAATCTGAGAAGACTACAAAAGAGCATTTATCGAATAAAAAAAAAGTACCAGCAACAAAAAAACCACTTCCTCAGGCGAGGATTTCGGCACGAGGAAAGCCAGAACATGGCTTCAAACCTGTTGGTGGACTAAAGGAACCTTGTCAGAATAAACCCGGTGAATGTCAATGTAATTTATATATATCAAGGTCATTTCAATTGCTCAATCAAGATGTTGGAGTGACCAAGTCCAATTTACCGGGAGGGTCGTGGCCGTGCAGAAGTTGCAGTTGCAACAACCTGAAACAACAACAAGCCCTTCAACCATATTGTCCATCAATGGGACAGGGCGGCTGTCAAATGGGCTCACAAAATTATGTGCCTTCACATTTATGTATGCCATCAAGTTGCATGAACTCCCAGTTGCAACCGTGTCAACCACAAAATGGAATGAGCAGCATATTCTACTCTGAGCCCTGTTGTCAACCTTATTCACCATATCAACTTTTAAATTATAAATATTGTCGTAGAAACTATGGTAACATGTGCAACAGTATGGGAATTGCTTGTGGACCGCACTGTTGTAAAGGGCAAAAATTCACATGATTAATAATGTCAAAATTGCACATCAAAATTCAACGTTTAAAATGGTCCATGAATTGAAGCGATCAAATGCAAGCACATAAATTGTACAAAAGACAATCGTATCAGACAATATCCGAGTGGGATGATGATGATAGCCTAACTGGTTCGGTCGACGAGTCAAGCAAGCTTAACAATTGCGACTCCGCGAACACAGATGAGTCCTCACAAGATGAGTCCTCTACGAAGATTACCAGTAGTCAACTTGTGCAATACAACGAGTCCTCGATTCAAACGCTAACTTCTAGGGAGAGTCCTAACTCATTCCAGAAATCTGACAAGTATGTCTATCATCAGTATACAACGCTTCCAGCAATGGGAAAATTCCATTCGAAAATTCAACCAAAAGTAAGGGACGTTGAAGTTTCGACAAATACACAATGTGAACTGGCGGCTCAATCAATAATAAACTTTTCGCCAAGCAAAAAAATTGGTCAGCAAGTTTTTGTTCATATAAGTCCCACAAGATTGCAAAATCTTTTAAGGAATGCACTCAAGAATTCTAAGAAAAGTGTCATAAGGTTTAACAAAAAACGAGCAATTTCAAACCGGAATCAGAATCTTGTTAAATTCAAGAGTAAGAATTACCAATCTGGGGGCAAACCACTGACTTGTGATTCTCATAGTAAAGAGATACATTTTTGGAATTACGATGACTACATATCCACTATGTGCCCGAATAAACTAACTCAGACGATTGGAGTATGTCGCTCAGTGGTTCGCGTTCAACGTTTAGAGAATAAGGGTACGAATGTCGCATTTGGTGCCAGGAATGAAGACAAAGGCAGTCAGACGAATTACGATCGTAGAACTGAAATGAAACGAGGTGTACTCACTCAAACAAACCACAAGTTTCCACCTGTTGGTACTCATTGCCCCACGAAAGAGGATGAGTGGAAGTCAGCGGTAAACTTTTTTAATAATTGTGTCTACGATGGGGTTTGTGCTGGGCAATTACCCTCTCAGCGATCAAATTTCACTCTGCTATCTGATAAGTTGAAGAATGTTGGAAGTGATTTGCATAATATCTTGTCCGAAATCAAACAAATAACTTCGGGCATTAGCAGCAAGTACCACATCGAGTCGAAATATTTTCCGAAATTGAATTCGTCGAGGATTTCAAGTTCTTCGAAACCTCCCTTCAAGTTACCATCGCGAACGCCTTCCCGTAATGATTTTGGGAATAAATTTCGACGCACCTTACGGCTGACTGTTGGTACATCAATGAATATTACGTTTGCATCGTTGGAAGTGCCTAGACAGTTAAAACGGAATTTGATGGTGTCCAACGACAACACCATGAAATCAATCAATCACGGAAACGAGCTACTACGTCCCCAAGCATTTTCCAACTTACCAACGAACGGATATTTTATGCCCTGTGTTAGTTCACCAGGAAAGGTTTATTCTCACTTGTTATGCCCGAGTAAAATTAATTATTAAACAAATTTTGTAAATGTTTTGACGTATAAATGATTTGGTTGACAAATTTGTCAAATTTATTCATAATTTTCGACTCAAATTACTCGAAAAAATAGCCAAATGTTTCCGTAGAGGGTTTTTGTTGTTTCCTAAAATGATTTAGTTGCTGTTCCGGTCCAAATGAGTAAGACTTCGCAGAAATTGAAGCGTCTCAATACGGAAGAAGATGGTGCTGACAGTGTCGCCGACTCAAAAGAACTTGAGAAGTCAAAAAGTGGAAGTAGATCAGATTCCTCAAGAAAAGGTCAACAAGCGCCCGACTCAAAAGACCTCGCCGACGTCGATAAGAAGTCAAGAGATGGATCAGCTACCTCCAAAAGCTCAAGTAAAAAGTCGAACAAAAGTTCAAGAGTGCAATTATCCAATAGTCCTAAAAATGCATCCGATTCCAAAGACGTCACCGACATCGATAAAAAGTCAAAAAGTGGATCAGACTCAACCAAATCAAGCAAAAAATCAAAAAAAAGCACAATGTCACATATTCGAAGTTCCACAGTTTATGAGGAATATGTACAATCAACCCAAAACCAAGAAGGAACAAAAGGCACAAAAGAAGGAACGGAGGACGGAACAAAAGGGACAAAAGAAGGAATGGATGAAGGAACAAAAGAAGGAGTCAAAGAGGAACCGAAAACCGGCGTGGCAGAGTCTTCTGTATCAACTGGGCCAGTGTTGCATAGCTCAAAATCCGCTATTACTGATCAGACTCTTGATGTTTATAATTCATCATCGCAAAAAACCGTACAAGACGCTGGCGCGCATGATAATTGTTCAGATACTGATCAACAGTGCAAGAGTTGCACTAGGACAGCCGGAGGTAATGGAGTACCTGCTGAATCAAAGGAAAGTAAGAGAGGCAATGTTATCTATTGCAACCCGGTTGAATCAGATGACAATGTGAAAGAGAGTTGTAACCTTGAAAAAAATAATGAGTTTCAAGTAACGAAAAGGAGACTGCTGGAATGCAAGAAGAGAACAAATGAAATCGAACAAGAAATTTGGACTTTGACGGAGAGAATGAAAGAAATGCAGCCACATGATTGTTGCGAGAATGAAGAAGAAGATCAGGATGAACCAAAGTGCTCTGCGATTAACAGTGATTTTGATGACAATGTTAATTTAGAATTCATTTGTAACTGTAACAATTGTCGTTGTGCACTTCAATCGCCGAAAACGGATAAGAAAAATACTTGAAAAATTGTTCCAAAAATTAATTAAAAACTTGTGCTTGCTTAATTGAAGGGATTAGCAAGGAGAAAACCAAGTGCTCCTGGTGAAGTGTCACAATGTACCTGTCAAAGTTTACATTTACGGTACAAACGTCGTAGTTCCACGTCGTCGCAGTCATTTCTTCACTAATGAGTCATCCTTGCCATCAACTTGCCTAAATGATATCATCAACATTAGAATGTATTACCAATATTTTTAAAAAAAAATTCCCATCCGATGAACCGGGTAAATCCAGTTACCACAAGAAAGATTTGCACCTACCGACTTGTTGCCCTCCAGAATATATTGTGCAAAATTTGGCACATACAAATAGAACGATGGAGAACAAAAACAATACGAATCCAAATCAAAACAGGAGGACTTCACTAAAAATTGATTACAATGATTGCCGTTGTGATGACCTTGAAAATTTGAATCAAGACGAGAAGAACCCCAATAATAGTACCAGTAATAAGGACCTCAACAAGAGCCTAAAGCCTAAAGACGACTCAAAGAGCCCTAACAATACTTCCAAGGATACCGACAAGAATACTATAGACGACTCAAACAACCGTAACAATATTTCGAAGGATACCGACAAGAATACTAAAGACGTGTCCTTGTATTGTAATGTGCCATGGCACAACGAGGCCATTGGTACTGAAAAACCAAAACAAAAACCTTTTAATCAAGAGGGACGTGCCACACCAGAAAAAGGTGGTAAGACTCGCTCCAGATCTAACTCACCATCAGCACCTAACAGCAAGACAACAACAGAAGCACCTTCGAAAAAGCCAGGAGATATGCCTAAGAGTAGATCTAGTCCATCGACAAATGCAAAGTCACCGCCCCCGAAAAACGCGAATGCCTCAGTGAAAAATGATTGTTGTTGCGGAAATGACGTAGCTCTACGCCGCAACATGGATACTGGAGTTGGATCTTCCGGTAGAAGTTCTCCGAATTCTAAAAAACCCCCAGCAGACAAAGATCAAAAGCCGAAATCTGCGTCGAAAGACAGTGCAAAAGGATCAGGGTTCCCGGGGGCCGGAAGTGGAGCTCGGGATGCTAGGAAAGCGCCTCCAAGCAAAGCAAATCAACCTCGTGATAGTCCAAGCACTGATTTACTAGAAAAAGAAAAAGTCTGCTATTGTGGAAATCCTTTGTGTGAATGTGCTAATGGTGGTGCAAAAGGAGCAAGAGCGGGTGCAGCCGCTCGGGATCCTAAAAAGTCTGGTACAACCAAAGCAAGCCAACCTGATGAAAGTTCTAGCGAAGAATCATTAGACAAAGAACGTTGCTGCGAAAAAAAGAAATGTCCATTCAATCTTGGACAAAGGCCGAAATCAAGACCTAAAGACAATTGTGGCAAACAAAAATGTCCGTTTAATACTGGACAAGAAAAAGGAGCAGGGCCTGGAGTGGGGGCTGGAACAGGAGGAAAAAATGGAAAGAATTGCGGGAAACCGAAGTGCCCATTTAATATAAAGGGAGCAAGCACAAAAGTCAATATTAACATAACACATAGAGATGATGATGATGATGAAGTTCCTGGTTCATCACAACATACTGTGGGTAGTCAACGGAATTCCCAAGATGATGCTGCTTCTCAAAGTAGCAGTAAATCCGAACAGTCAACTCAGTCTGAAGCTGATCAGTCAACTCAATCTGAATCTGAACCGAAAAAAGATTGCTCTTGTTGCTGTAAACCGAAATCAGAGGGTAGTAAAGGTGGTGGTCCTAAAAGTGGCGGCAGTACCGGTTCCGGTGGTAATGGTAGTAAAGGTGGTGGTTCTAAAGGTGGGGGCAGTACTGGTTCCGGTGGTAATGGAAGTAAAGGTGGTACTAAAGGTAAGGATAGTACTGGTTCTGGTGGTAATGCTGCTAAAAACATGTGTTGTTGTCAACACGGACTTCCAAGCTGGGCAAATACTCCTGATGGACGCACTGCTAACTTTTTACAATCATCAGTCATCTACCCATTGTCTTGTGGCTGGTCTACTGGTCCAATACCTTTGCAGAACCAATGTTGCCCACCATATTTTCCAGCTGGTGTAACATTCCCTAGTATGCAGGTGGAAGCCCAACATTATAATTGCATCAATTTGGGCATGCCGAATTCTAAGAATGCTGAAGAAACTTCCCAAAATGAAGATGATGTTGATGGAAGTGATTCGGACCAGATCGAAGATGGCGATGACGAAGCTAGCAAAAACAGCAAGCAAAAACAAAAAAAGAAATAATGTTGATTTTGATTGACACCGTCAGAGGGTAGAAACGCTGACAAAGTTTCGAAATTTTGTTGTAATTTAAACAATTTTGGCTTAGACTAATAAATTTTGGACAATATGAGCGACGCAAAAGAGAAGTGCACACCAGAACATCACTGCGGTGGCAAGGATTGCAAAGACTGCCAAGGCAAGAAAGGTCTCAAGAACAATGAGAAAGGCAAGGAAAACAAGGACGGATCATGCGAGGGCAAGTGTAAATGTGACAGTAAATGACGACCCTCGATTGGAACATAGTAATGTCATTCTGACGTTTGTACATAATACATCAAAATTAATAGTCCAAATTCATCAACAACCACAGTCCATTAAACTGAATCGAAAATGGTCACACAGCCCACGGATTTATTTTTCGAAGACGAATCGCTCTCGAATGAAAAGTTTGTGATTAATCTGAAGTCCAACATTGTCATCGCTCACCACGATCTGGAAGGCGCCATTAAGAAAACACAAAAACATGTTTTACATCAAAAAATTCATGTGGTTCCCCCCAAAAATGCGAAAGCATTGAATCAATTGGACCTAGGTAGTATACATTCCGAAATTTTTAATTGTCATGAAAAATTCTGCAAATCCATCCTACCTTCTGACAACGAATTGAGAACCCTTACGTTCAAAGATTGTATGACCAGAAATATTTGCCATACCACTGAAAGTCCATATAAACATAAAGCAAAAGGATGCTCGCGAACAACTGGTAACAGCAAGAGAACTTCAACCGATGTTCCCAATGATGGTGTAGATAGGGTCAGAAGATCTACGCAAACTCGGAGAGAGACCCACGACTCTTGCAATCCCAAGATTCTTAGGGACATATACAATCGTCCAAATCAGCCTCAAACAGATAATAAATCAATCAACCATCGTACGTCTTCGTTGCACAATATCATTGATAGTGTTCTTTACGATCAACAAGTTGCATGCATTTTGAAGTCCGCTGAAAGTTTTGAATCATTTTTACGAAGTTGCCAAAATACTGTGCTCGACTCAACTTTCAACTCGCTTGATAGCCTTTTTGAGGTGGGTTCATGTTCCAATATTAATAACCATTTGTATAAAATTGCGTACTCCACATCATGTTTGGGCAATTGTGATTGTTGTGGTCAACCATGTGACTTGAGTGAATCTAATGACCAACCACGTTACTTCTGTGATTGTTGTAGCCCTTTGATGATGGACTTCTCCAGGAGGAAGATCGACGGCACAACACAAATTACTCAAATTAAAAACACCAGCAAGCCAAACAAAAAAAACAACGCCGACAAGACGAACAAGACGAACAAGGAAAACATCACATTCTGGACAAACAATGAAGGCAAGACCAACAACACATATAAAGCGAACAAGATAGACAAGACAATCAACACATACGTGACAAACAACGAAGACAAGGTACACACCACAAAAGAAGATGAAATTCCGATGTGTTCATCTTTTCCGGAGATTGTATACCCTGAATTAAAGTCGAATCATTTGTTGGGAGGTCAATTTTGGAATTCTCCTCTTGATAAGGATAATATGTGGAATTACTTGAACTTTGAGAACTTTGAAGGTAACTTAACCATGAAGGAGAAACTTAACCATGTGATTAAGAATTCCAAGGACTTAAGGGATACTCATTTTGAGTTGAAAGTGAGTCAAGAGGACATGAAAGGGACTCATTATAACACAAGGGATAGTCGAGATGACATTAGTTATACTCAAGATGACATAAGAGGAACACAAGATGATGATTGTGATTGTTGTTGCAAATTTTGATTATAATTGGGGACATAATTAATATCCAGTTTGCGACTATAATTTTGATGATTATAAATACCGGAAATCAATTTGTTCTTTCAACTTATTTTAATTCTAAACAAATTGATATTTTTTTCCAAGTAAATAATGGACTGAGCATTGATGACTATTGGTTTAGAGTAAAGATGGCCCTCAGAAAAAGTAGAGCTATGTGTGTTACAGAAATCTAGAAAATTCAAGCGCCATCTTAACCATTTATGTATTACAGAAATCTACAAAATATCAGCGCCAACTTAACTTTAAGGTATGTCCTAATAAGCAGCATAGGTACATGAATTTCTTCAAGGTAAGTTAATTTACAATTTTTTGAACTGCTCTTGATCTTGATGACGCTTAGAATAAGTAGAGATCTGTAATTTTAGTCCATTATTGTATTACAGAAATCTACAAAATATCAGAGCCATGTTAACTTTAAGACATGTCCCATCAAGCAGCAAAGGTGCATGAATTTCTACAAGATAAGTTAACTTACGATTTTTGAACTGCTCCTGATCTTGATGGCGCTTAAAATAAGTAGAGCTCTGTAATTTTAGTCCATTTATCTATTACAGAAATCTACAAAATATCAGCGCCATCTTAACTTTAAGACATGTCCCATTAAGAAGGATAGGTACATGAATTTCTTCACGGTAAGTTAATTTACGAATTTTTGAACTGCTCTTGATATTGATGGCGCTTAGAATAAGTAGAGCTCTGTAAGTTTAGTCCATTATTGTATTACAGAAATCTACAAAATATCAGAGCCATGTTAACTTTAAGACATGTCCCATTAAGCAGCATAGGTGCATGAATTTCTACAAGATAAGTTAATTTACGATTTTTGAACTGTTCTTGATCTTGATGGCGCTTAGAATAAGTAGAGCTCTGTAATTTTAGTCCATTTATGTATTACAGAAATCTACAAAATATCAGCGCCATCTAGACTTTAAGACATGTGCCATTAAGTAGCAAATGTACATGAATTTCTTCAAGGTAAGTTAATTTATGATTTTTTGAACTGCTCTTGATCTTGATGGCGCTTAGAATAAGTAGAGCTCTGTAAATTTAGTCCATTTATGTAAGTATTACAGAAATCTACAAAATATCAGCGCCATCTTAACTTTAAGAGATGTCCCATTACGCAGCATAGGTACATGAATTTCGTCAAGGTAAGTTAATTTACGATTTTTTGAACTGCTCTTGATTTTGCTGGCGCTTAGAATAAGTAGAGCTCTGTAATTTTAGTCCATTTATGTATTACAGAAATCTACAAAATATCAGCGCCATCTTAACTTTAAGATATGTCCCAAGGATTTATTCAAGGTAAGTTAATTTACGATTATTTGAACTTTTTTCGGTTTTCTGGTGTTTTGATTAGAGTATTTCCATCATGTCAAGGAAATTTAATTTTCCTTGGTAGATGTTTAGCGTCAAATAAAAACTAATGACAGCATTAAGTAGCTAGATAACTCGTCTATAATTCACCGCGATGACAAGTTTAAAGAGCACTACAATAATACTTGTAAAATGCGTTCAAGTGAACGAAACGCGTCTCCTAGGGATTTTCACTCGCAAGCACGCAAAACAGGCAAAAGCGAAAGAGAGACGCAAATATGAAAATGAAAATAGTAAGCATACATGTGACCAAGCGAACCGACGACGATTATTATTGTTGTTACCATTATGATGCGAGGCGTTTTGTTACCGTTTTCGCCTCCTTTTGTCGTTTCTCGGCGAACGTCGTCGTTCATTGTGTTTTCATTCCACCCCCACAGCCCCCCTCACCATCACAATTCACACATGCATTCCGGTAACGTGTTTCTATGTCCTCCCATATACTTTTGTTTCCTTTCGTTTCGGTCTCTCAGGCTACTACTTACGACCAAATATAAAGGCACGCTACGCGAACAACATCGAAACAATGGATGTTTTACACACTCTATTGTCTAGCGTTATCTTGAAGACATTGATAAATTGAGGTTAGTTTTAAGGCGCCTTTCCTAGCCTTCCGACGACCATGTTTGTTTCCTTCTAGTTTCCTTTTCGTTTTTGGCGGGGTCTTTTGCTTCCCTCTTTTGCCGAATAAAGCGGAAAACAACACTAACAACACAACACAACACAACAAAATCCTTGAACAAGTGCGCGCTATTCTATGATGAAAGACGCGAAATTATTATTAAAGTATGCGAGCACGAAGGTCCTTCCGTCTTTTCATAGCGGAACTATCAAATAATTTATTTAATGAAATAAAATTCAAACTATCTAAGCAAAAGCAAAGGGTCCAAAGGCAAGTGCACAAAATAATTCATTATTTTTTGTGATCCTTATAAATTATTTTTTGTTTCTCTCCTAACTTCCTAACTCATGACGAAAATATTTATTATCCTTGAGTTTTCAATTTTTCGTTTTCATATAAAATTTATTGAGTTTCTACGAACCAGTCTTAATCAAACTCATTATTTATATTTCTTTGAAAGTTTGCGTTTATTTTATAGGTTTTCCTTGTCTGAAGAAAATGTTAAAGAAAATTAAGGAGCCAGGCTACGAAAGTATGTATAGACGACGACTTTCGCGAGCTGGTGCGCGTCAATATTTAATTAAAATAACCATAGAAACGCCAGGGAGTGGTCCCTTGATATTTTCTTCGGAGTTTTCCGCGTTTTCCACACGGCTCTTTCCAGCAATATCGATTTTATTCAAAACAAAAAACACAACCAGCTTAAGTAGGCCATGAAAGCATTAAATTTTCCCTATAGAAAAATTAAATTTTCCAGACCTATTAAAATCCTAAATTTCCACTTAACTTTTGAAGAAACCTTTTTTTCAAGAAATTTAATTTTTAATTTTTTGTTTATCATTGGAAATTTGCTTCAAGGATATTTAGATGAGACGAACGAGCGAACGATGGAAGCGCGGAAAATCTACATTGACAAGAAGGGTTGTTTCTCTCTGTGTGTATGTGTGTGTGTGTGTGTGTGTGTGTGTGTGTGTGTGTGTGTGCCCCATTAGAAGCGAGAAAACAAAAGAAAACCATCTGACGGACATTCCTCCTGGCCTAGCCTGGCCAAGCTTAGGTTTGCTTGGCTTAGCGTTTTCATCGTCGCGTTTCTGAAAAGTGGGGGCAAAAACTCCTTGGTCGTACTTACGGACACCCCCGCGCGCGACCAATGAGAAAACTCCGAGAGTCGGTCGTCGGTTCCTCGCACCAACTTGCACACCAACATCTCGCCAGTTGTTTTATTGATCGTCGTCGCGGGACGGGGGGCGGGTGGTTTATGTAGATGTGTATATGCGTATTTCAGACGCTTCACCCATTCTTTCATTCTATAACCGCCACCAGCTTTGACTTGTATAAAAAGGAGACTTCTTGGACAAAAAACCAATTTTCCACTTTTTCTGCTTCTCTTATTTTTTTCGCGAAAAATATGATTTCTTTGTTGGAAGTTTCAATATCTAAGGAATTTCTGACGGAAATCAAGTTAATTTCTTAAAGGATCGGAAGGTGTGAAGTGAAAGTGTTGATTCTCTGGCTTTTGGAATGCGGTTAAGTTTTCCTTTACCCACGATCATCACATGCATGACGACGACTAACATCGTCGAGCCAAAACATGTGGAGCGCCGTGCTCCACATGATTTTCCATTTCCCTATAAGTTTGTGTGTGTGTGTGTGTGTGTGTATATGGACGCATTTTCTCATATGTTTACTTGTTACATCAACATTGTATGTGCCCACATGCTGCGCTCGTGCTCTTTCATATTAGTCCTTTCGTTGTATTTTCTTCAAGTACTTGCTTTCCGAAGACGGAACAACTTTCTTAACCATCGTTTTGAAGAATCAGTATTACATCAAAACCAATAACAAATATATACACAATAATTGTTTCATTATCCTTGAATTTTACATAAAAATTTATATTCATGATTTTTTCTTAAAAATACTTTCGTTTTCCTTTGTTTTGAAGAATCAGTTTCACATGAAAACCAATGACAAATATATACGCAATAATTGTTTCATTATCCTTGAATTTTCCATAAAAATTATATTCTTGATTTTTTCTTAAAAATACTTTTGGTTCCCTTTGTTTTGAAGAATCTGTTTTGCATCAACACCAATAACAAATATATGCACAATAATTGTTTCATTATCCTTGAATTTTCCATTAAAATTTATATTCTTGATTTTTTCTTAAAAATACTTTTGTTTCCCTTTGTTTTGAAGAATCTGTTTTGCATCAACACCAATAACAAATATATGCACAATAATTGTTGCATTATCCTTAAATTTTGCATAAAAATTTATATTCTTGATTTTTTCTTAAAAGTACTTTTGTTTCCCTTTGTTTTGAAGAATCTGTTTTGCATCAACACCAATAACAAATATATGCACAATAATTGTTTCATTATCCTTGAATTTTCCATTAAAATTTATATTCTTGAATTTTTCTTAAAAATACTTTTGTTTCCCTTT
>JARJEB010011090.1:0-10867 GCA_030264535.1 Liometoxenus newtonarum | reverse complement strand
TACCTATAATTGACTCGTGTTAAGCTCATAATTCGCGAGTGGTGATAATGTCTGTCATATGTGCCTGCATACACACATAGTAATCGCTGTTTTATGTGGTCGTCGCGGATAAAACAATTAAATTGATTGAAAGCACGTGGGTTGTGCGGTTGTGTATGAATAAGAAATACAATGAAGTGAATAACAAATAAAATTATAAATATGATTATATTTTTCTGCAAAATACGAGTAGACTTTCACTTTTTGCAAAAGTCATAAACAGAATACTTCTAACACACTAGGTCAAAAATTGTGGTTTATCTAATAAGTGAAATTGAACCTTTTCCAATCGCATTAGGTTAGGTACACTATTTTTCATAAGGCCACATTTTTCCAACCGAAAATAATAATAATAATAAAACGTTTCTTATACGATTTTGACACAACACTTGATTTGAATGCCACAGACATTTATGACATATTCAATGCTGAAAAGTGCTATAAGGGATAATGGGGTTTTGCCCACCAGTCATTATGTTATGAACATTTTATGCTAGCGCAGTTGCATAAGGGGGTCTCTAACAGCACTATCATACAAAACTGTTGCGTTATATCCATAACGCAATATTCAGCCCATCTCCTTCAAATCGCAACTTTTTGCGTTACGAAAGGTCTTATTCACTCGCCCATCCTTCTTAAAGCAACTTGTTGCGAAAATAACTATTTTGCATCCCCACTTATGAACTATACTACTTTGTACTTTGTACCCAATTACAATTATTGACTATTTTATTCACAATCAAAATTATTACACCTTTTTGAAGAAAATATGATTTTATTTCTCGCAGTTGGAAAATAGCCACTTTTCAACCGATTGGAAAAGACGTACTCCCAAAATTTTAAAAACCAGAAAATTATACATTAAGGTTATGGAATTGAGATATCCGCTTCACAACAAAACTTTTAAGATTAAACTTGCAGGAAAAAAATAAAACCGGTATTTAGGAAGTTATTTGCAATGACGCACAGCCCGACAGGTAAAGGTAAAAACTTGTTTGACCACAGATTTTCTTCTGAAATTTACTCTCATTCTCGAGTGCCTTGTTATTTGCCTAGCTTAGAGATAGAAAATATCATCCCGGTCATCACTTTTTCGGCTCACTGGGGTCATTGATTTGATTTGTGTAGACGTAGAGGAACTGTAGATGTACATGAGCTAACTTTACGACCTTGAACTCGAAAATTTCTCACGATTGCAGTAGTTTTGAGTAGTAAAGATTAAAAGGCATAAAAAACCAAATCAATAAAACTTTCATTTTCTACGAGAATGATAAATTGATAAATTTCAATAAGCGAAAATGATTTTGAAACTGCTAAATTATGACATTCAAAACTATTCAACCATTTAAATGCGCAATTATGTATACTCGGATACTACTATTCTACTAATCTAAATGTTAATGTTATGTAAAAATTTCAATTACCCAGACTTTCAGGGCCCTGACTGACTGACTGAAACTGATAACACATAAATACCACAGTTACGTTAGTCACGTGGTTACCATGCCGTTATATTCAAAGTGATAACCACTTTTGTTATGTTCATTATAATTCATAAATTAATATTAAAAATCGAAATTTTGACATTTTGGATTATTTTTGAAATATAACTGACATTAATAATTTTCAAGGTATAGTTTATATGTACGTACCTAAAACTTTTAGCATATTTTGTATCATAAGTTTCGGAATTTAGTCTTGTGCGGTCATTGATCGAATGTAAGTTTTCATCATCTTCATCGTCATCCAAATCAACGACGGCATCATCTGCCAATGCAGAGCGTTCAGGCGTTTCATTTCGTACGCGATTCACCTGAAATCGCGTTCTCTTATCATCGCTGCTGCTGCCACTGCCATTAACAATTGGATCCATTTCAAAATCATCGCGACTTTTGCTCCTCCGTTGCATTCCCGCTGCAGCGGTGTTGCAATTGTTCTCAGCCATCGGTAAAAAAATTGTTGAATTAATGAATGGTTGATTTCAGATTCCAAAACAAAGGGTTTGAGCGTTTTAAATAAAAATTTACAAAATCAAATGAAACAATTAACAATTAAAGTAATCACAAATGACGGCATCACACAAAAAGTTTAACAACTTTAATGAAAAGTTAAACACAAATTTTATTTTATTGTTTATTATTATTGATTTCTGCACTTTAATAATAGAAATATTTATTTTTTAAATTAAACACTGTTTTTCACTGTTTCAGGATGACACGTGTGTACTCTCTGATGCCGCGGTGTGTTTCTGTTGCGTTCGCGATCGACTCGGCCTCACTGCGACTTGGAAGCAAAATCGGAGATACCACGAACAAGCTCTAGTTGTATAGTACCGAACTCGACTAAATATGACTACAAACATTCAAACGATTCAACTGCAAGTTGTGATACTTTTATGCGTGCATGCAACCCGTGAGCGGTAAAAGTTTTAACCGATATAAAGTTAAGTTGACGTTAAAACGCGATCAACGGCTTCGCTTGCGCCTTGGCTCTAATAAAACTCGCGAATCAACGATGTACACTTATTCGCTTCGCGTATTATGATTATTATAGTCAGTCGTTGAATCAACTTGCAACTTGGCGGGGTGTTCCAGTCCGTGCCCAAACTTCACATTTCGTACCGTAGTATAGATTTTATAAACTAAACTAAAGGTGCGCCTTTATGTATGCACGCACATTTAATACAGCAAACATGTTGTCGTTAGATACTTAGTGCAAGTAGGAATCATTTCGTAGTACTATTTCCAGTTCAAGTAAGCAAGACAATGGATTGAAAACTACTTTTTAGTCAAAGAAAACGTCACTTTACTCTTATTGAATTCACACAGCACTGCGTTTATTATTCCAAGTAGCTGTTGGTTCAATGAAACTACCGGTAATTCAAAGTAGGTGCTATAGAAGAGCCAAAAGAAAACGTGTGCGTTCGCTAAACCTACGAACGCACAATAGCTAGCAACAGTAGAACATTTGAATAAATTTCATATTTCAATAGGTAGAGCATTGGAACTCGTGAATCTTGTGTTCGTGGCGAACCCCGTTCTTGAGTTGACATTGAAAACCCAGCCCCTTGCGCATCCTCGCTCTGTTCCTGGTTGAAGATTGCCTATCCTATAGTTCAGTTCCGGATAAAGAAATTTATGGGCCTAATGAATAAATTAGAGATGGTTATAATATATTTATAACTTATTAAAAACTTATCTGCATTTACCGTTTACATGTATAGGAACAAATAATTCAGTTCTTTGGTGATATCATTTTCAGTGTAACATACATATGTGGAAATTATAATATTTTTATCGTTATAGCTGGGCTAAAGCCCATAGCTAAATCCGGCACTGCTACAATTATTTTTATTAACTGATTTGGGAATGACTCATCACATAGTTACTACCCTAGATGTGCACATTGCACTGACTTGGTAGGAAAGAAAATCCATAAATGCAAAGAGATCTCAACGCGCACGTACAAGGGCAACTCACTAGTGAAATACTGAAATGAAAGGCTCCAAGTCAGACCACTAAAGGTCGTAACTAACCGGAAGTACCTACATTAGCTTCTCTCTCACTCATTCATTTCATTGCAACTAACTTTACAACTATATCTGAGTTACCAATCAAAGAGCCAAAATCACTAAGTTTAAATTTCTAATCTTCATTTTTTTTATCTATGGATTACTATGAAATAATTTGCGGCTTTATATCACTTTAATTTGCCTAATTCCAACCAAATCCCTAGCAATATAATTTTGTAACAGATCAACTACTGATCAACAAGGGATTCAGTATTCATAATTCAGTGATACAATGGTTGGTTATACAGGCAGGCATTGTAGTCAAGGCGATCCAGTGATCAAGTCGCATCGAAGCAGTGTGGAACTGTGGAACAAGATGTAGATAAGTATGTATGTTCGTGTGCCATGTGCACAAACATTTCCAGTGCCGTTATTAAAACATTTTGTTGCAAAAGTCAAATTTACAGTTGGCATCGTCTAAAATTAATAAATTCATATTTTTACTTTGCGACTTGTTTTCAGGAAAAATATCAATATCTCGTTTACAATTACTTTTCTTGTTTTATTCTTCTTTACATGGGATTTCCCGACTTTTGTTTAGTAGTAGATATGATCGAAAAGTTGTACGGTGTGAATTTAACGCACCGATTTATCCCATATGTTTAACGTATAGTTTTTTGGGTCCGAAAACGATAACATTGAAAAATCTGTGAACAGGAAATAATGCCAAATCCAACTCTGTACCATATAATACTGGACGAGAGCGAGAGCGTAGAGTATAGAGAGACGGAGCACATTAAACTTTCGATTCAACTTTTGCCATATGTTTTGCTTGCTGTATGCTTGAACCCCCACTTCATGATTATTTTTGTACGTTTTCAAGTTCTTCATGCTTTTCAATTCAAACTTGTCATAATAGGTCATTGGCATTAGGTCCAGGTAAAAACTAACTGGTGCAAAACCGAGTGCCAGAATCGCGTTTCAATTATAATACAAAAATTGTTCGTAACAAACTCAGAAAATACAAAATAATTGCTGCAAATTAAATACACTGGTTTTTTAGGTGTAGTTGTTTTACTTAAGTGTGTATTCTGTGGACTACGTACTCTTTAAATGTTTAAATAAACACTGAACTATTGAAATTTGAATATAAAATATAAATGGAGAAATCAGTACTGGTGCGACCTCTGTAAACGATAGATGATACTATAAATCAGTAAAAATGAAATCTACACCAGAAATTGGAAGAAATCAGAAATTTTTCGTTTTCATGATATTCGCTTCATGTTTATTAATTTATAATTATATTCATTATGAATTGACAAATTGATATAAGATAAATTTATTAAAATATTAATTCGTACAAAAAGAAGTAAAGACTAAAGACAGAATAGAATGCCATATCATAAATTTATTGCTATCCAAGAAGTAACTTAAATATTATTGTTAATACGTTCAGTAGTATCAAAGGGACTGAAACAGATTCAAAATCACATTACAATCCGAAAAACGTACAAGTTGTCGCGTTGTTCTTATCAAAAAGGATAGAATATACAAAATTCGAAACTTACTTCGAGCAACTGTTCTTATCGAGTGTACCAAATTTAATACTTGCGCCTTTGCAGTAGGTTGTTCACCGAAACCTTGGTTAGGACTTTTTGCACTCCATCCAACTAAAATACATATAAAACTCGATATAAAATGATGAAAAGTGTAGGTATAAACATTACATTTATAGGTTAGGACACGTCTTACTCACTTTTCACTAAAAAACGTTCCTCGTGCAATATGCACACAGCATTTAAACAGAGCAAAGACGCTTCAAATAAATTCCACAATGTAAATGTCATGTTTAGAGCAATAAATTTGTTTTTATTTAATTATAAATTATTTTTATCAAAAGCAAAACTTCTTGACAGTGAGATTTGTCAGACAGCGATTGAGTGAGGTCAACACAAGGTCAGCCGGTCGAAGCCCTTAGTTAGGCAACTTTATTTTGCCCAGTTGGGCAAAATTGCTAGGCAACTCAATTAACATTTTTTTATAAACTAGTTTTATACAACCCAAATAACAATTGTGCCTTATTTTGAACTTTAATGAATTTGCACTTTTTTGGAAAGGTAAAAGTCCAGGTATGAGGTAAAAGTAGTTAATGATGAATGTAATAGTAATTTGACAAGTTATAATATATAATTATATTATATGGTCCTTGAATTTTCTTTCCATTCGAAATTTATAAAAAAAGCGTTACGTAATATTTGCTTTTCGAAAATTTGTGTTTGATTAAGACGGGATTAACTCACAAGGACTTTTTAAATTAAAGAAAACATTAAATAATAAATTGTATGATTGAAACAGACCAATGAGTCGAGAAATGTGTAATCACATGAAATTGGGTTAATTGGAAATAGCCAAACAGGTAAGTAACATAAAATAATAAATAAGCGAATCAACATATGAACATGCTAAATGTTAATAAATAAATCTTTATTTATTAAGCCAAATTTCCAATGAACGGCAGAAGCGAGGTGAAAGTGCCCATGCCTGACTACAGAAAAAAAAACTCTAAAAAGAAGAGTAAAAATTACAGCAAAAAGCAATTTCAATATAAACGAAAACCATCTGAGATGATGTTCTATAGCAATGCCAGCCACTGTTTAGTTTCGTTTGCTGCTTCATAGCAGGGCCGTGTCTAGGACGTGGCAAAGACGGTCCTTGCCCTGGGCGCAATATAAACAAGGACGCTGCTCCGCCACGTAAAAGAAAGTATTTAGAAATCAGCATACCTAGATACGGCCCTGCTTGCTAGTAACTAATTCAATGATAAGTGGTAAATGGATGAGGTAAACCAGCGCTTGGAGAGAAACTGACAGTGCGTTTTCCATTCCATTTCACAAATACATATATACTTGGTTTGAACGAACAAACGAATGGAAAAAAAAGAAATAAAGTAAGTTGCAGCATCACCATAATTAACCAACAATGCAGAAATTTCTCTAAATAAATACGTATGGACTATGACATTAAAAAATTAAGAAAATTATCTCTTTGGTTTGGTGTACGCTCATTCGGCTCCGTTCTTTCGTTGATTCTGACTGCGGCTCTGGTTCTGGCACTTCTTAGTTCATAATTATAGTTCTTAAGTTCCGAAGAATTAAGATGTGGAAATCGACAATGGTTCAACTGAAAGTTTCAATATCTGCTTAATGATTTTGATAGTTCAAAACCGACAGAAGACTGTTAGTTATTTACTACACTCGGTTGGATTGTGGGGTAAATTAATTTACTGAACACCTGGTATTGCTTCTTATTGTATACACTTTGAAGTTGAAGTGGTTTTTGTTGTAGCTTGCTTTGTATTCAGCTACCGGAGGGCTATTACAATACTTTCTCGTTTTTGTTTTTTTTTTGCAACGCAGTCATGAGCATAAGATGATGATGTAAGTTTTCCGGAAGTGAATGAGAGTTGCTCTATCTCTACCAGCTCCAAGTATAATCTCTGCATAAGCATTTGAATTTAGTCTGTTGTTATTTATCGTATTAACTGACTCACTTGAATTCTACAAACTTTTACCGTTCTACGATCGCGAGCATCAGAAATGATAGTTTAATAATGACAATCCCATTTACGAGACGCAGAGTATGATGTGGATGTTGTAAAACTTGTAAAATACTAAATTCACATAACTCCGGTAATTTTATATTAAGAGAATTGGAAGCTTTGATGGCAGATGCGGCCTACATTATTACCTTTCTCTTATATGCACAAATCGCGGGACAAAACTAAACAAAAGTCGAGAAATCCCATATAAAGAAGAATGAAACAAGAAAAGTAATTGTGATTCTCAAATTTTTGCATTACAATAACTTGACATCCTAGTTTCCTAGTTTTTAAGTTAGGTTAGGTTCTTTTGTTGCTTTAGTTGCTTTCGTCGTTTACGTAACAAATTATATTTACCTAAGTGTTGGGACTTATTATAATATTATTGGGTTGGAAGTGAAAGAAAAGTCATATTTTTTACGGTGACAAATGTATTTTTTTTATAAAAATAACCTACAAAAGCTTTATACAAAATAAAATTAATGGTAATGTACACATGAGTGTTTTTGCATCATGGACCCGTGTGTGTTTGTCATATAACGATCGATAAACGAAAAGAAGATTTCCGCATATCGATAGCCAGTGATCAAATAATTGATGATTTTGATGTTTTGTTTTTACTCTCTCTATCTTTCTCGATCGTCGTTGTTGTCGGTGTTTCAGTTCTTTTGAGCGCTATTGGTTGTTGATGTTGATGTTGACAGATTGATGTTGAGGTAACCTTGTGTGAGCGCTTGTTAGAATGGAGCTCCATAGGAGCCGGATGGTCGACTTGGGGTACCGTAGCTGCCGCTTGGGGCACTTGGATAGCTGCCACCGGATGGGCCGCTTGGGTATCCGCTGAATCCGCCACCGGCCTGATGTGACACTTGATTATATTGAGCGACTTGGATGGCTTGTTTGATGCCTTCAAGGTCGATGCCGACAACGCGACCGCCATGGTACGATGGCACTCCGTACTGTGGTGATGGCACTCCGTACGAGGAGCTGACCCCGCCGCCGAAACCACCACCGCCACCGCCACCGCCGCCGATCGAACCGCTATTTTGTTCCTCCTTCAATAAAATCTGACGTACTTGTTCCAACAAAGCCTGATCAACAGATGCACCTTCCGAGGTCTGATAGCCTGATGATACGGCTGTGTATCCGCCACCGCCTGACAGTCCACCGCCGCCGTGCCCGCCGCCGAAGCCGCCTCCGAATCCACCGCCGCCGCCACCACCAAATCCACCGCTCGGCCTATTGTAATTGTAGCCGGATGGGGGTTCTGCTACTACGGCAACGGCCAATACGAAGGCCGCAAACTGTTGATGGAAAACAAACAAATTATGTAAACATCTTTGTCAATTATTATAATTACAAATAATTAATATTAATAATCCTTTTTCCGTTTTTGGATGATGAAGAAAATAAGCGATGTTTAAATATTGCACTCGCGATTTTTTTTTTTTACTTTTATGATGATCACACTTTACATTGATATTTAGAAATTGATGATGGAAGAAAGTGAAATTGGTTCTTACCACGGTGTAAGTGTTCATGATGCTTATGTTGACGTCGAGTGGTGACTGTACCGTTTCGGGATGAACTCGACGTTTTTATAGTGGCACGGTTAGAGGGGCAGAGGCTTGAACCTCTGGGGCAAGGATGGTCCGCCAGCACTTTCACGAGGATGAAGAGACAGACATCGAAACACATAACATATAATCCAATATCCATAGACTTCTTTCATCACACGCTGGAGGAGAATCTTCATCATCATTTCTACAGTCACGTACATTCAAATTAATAAATACTTACTTGATACAAAAAAAAAGAAAGATTTGCATGTTCATGAAAACAAAGATTTTTAAAAATTTTGGTTGAGCATTTAAAAAAACTACTTATTCCTGCTAAAAATGTGAAGTACCTTGTTTGAAGTATTTCTTATAAAATATTTATTGGCAATAAATCTTTATCACGTGTCAATTTGTCTTTCTTCTCTATTTATTTGATGACAATGGAGAACCGTGGCAAATGTAAATAGAAATTTGGCCAAATTATTTATATATTCAAAGAATGTTTCTACTTATATAAAACTTGTTCATAATTAATTTAATCTAAAATCTTTATTGGAGGAAGGAACATAACCTCATATTTACGGCCTTTGAAGACTTAACCTCTAACTTGCCTAATATATCTTTCTAATTTGACGTAATTTAGTTATTAATGATTGATCGAAATACAACCAACACTTCGATAACGTTCATTAATTAATGCACTGAACTATAATATGGATGATTCAAATTTAAGACAAGTTTCAACTTTTTATGTGGCAGAGCAAATGGCAACCTCCAACCCAGGCATTTGAAAACATTTACATCATGCTACGCAATGCGTCCATTTAGAAATGCGATTGGCAATAAATGGCCATTTATATCAAATATAAGGTTTGCAAACAGACAAAGAGAGAAGAATATAGTGTCATTAGTAACACTACATTATTCAGAAACTTCATCTTTACCAAAGCCACATACCACAAACACGTCGGTTATCTAAACATAAATTTATTGTTGAAATACTTATTGTTGAAAAAAATAAATAAATATAACAAAAACTTTCCATAAAATAAAAATAACTGTCACAAATAATTCGTTCTTTTGCTTGCGTTTAAATGAAACATAAAACGCCTTGCCAGCATGTTTAAATGTTTAAATTTTTAGTGAAGAGGAAAGTTGCCAAAATTACACGCACTTTTTGAATGTGGACCTGTCCCCTGATGTCTGCCGGACATATTTCCAGTTTTATACCACATGCTCAAGTAAGAAAACGAAAACAGTATAATAAGCGATGTTCTGGCGACGACTGGACGATGATAATTGATGATATGAAACTTTCCACCAACGCAACACTTGGAAAAGTAAATGACTTAAATCGAATGTGACCTATCGAGTCAGAACATAAATCTATTTAAACATATGTAAATATAGTAATAACAAAAGTACCAATAGAAAGTTATCAAAGTTATTTTGTTGTATCGAAAATATATAATGTTATTGGCAATTCCATTGAATACTTGTGATCCTGTTGCTTTACTTGTCACATAGGTATATAAAAGGTATAAAACTATTTTATATTTTTATTTTATCTTATATAATTTTGTGCTCGATTAATTTTGTCGGATGTTAAAAATGTAACATGACGTCAGCTCGTCAGCTAGGACAAGCCGGTCGCTGTAATTTTGAATTTTGACTGACAGAAATATTTATTTTTGGAACGCTGAGTGCTGACTACATGTCTTGCAAAAATATTTATTCAAAATCTTGCAAATCTACAAAATTGCATAAGGCAGCATAAAAATAATTTGAATGTGCTTTTAAATACTCAGTGTATTCCTTATTTTCTTAATTCGCCAAAAGTGCCACTCGACACTAAAATATCTTGAAAATTAACTCAGGAGACGAGAACATGGTTTCGATCATTTTTTTATTGTTGGAAACATTCAAATAAGATATAGCCAAGAGGCAAAAGAAATTTATAAACTTACTTTTTATACATTTTAACATCCGCTTCCTTCGCCTTACATGGTGCTTTAAAATTGTCTTATTGAGTTCTCACCTCCCGTGTTTTATTTAACAAATTAAAACGCATTTACGTTTTCGCATGATGTTTTATTCTTGTATTATTTATTTCAATTTAATTAAAAGTGTTTTAACTTCAGTCAACGCTTATATATA
>JARJEB010011087.1:0-12034 GCA_030264535.1 Liometoxenus newtonarum | reverse complement strand
CGTAAGAAAAATCCTCAAGAGGTATTATGACCTATAATTGACTCGTGTCAAGCTTATTATTCGTGAGTGGTGATAATGTCTGTCATATGTGCCTGCACAGACACATAATAATCGCAGTTTTACGTGGTCGTCGCGGATAAATTAATTAAACTTGGTATAATGTATTTTTGGGAAATAAGTAATGCAGTTTTTAACAATAAAATAAATTGAAATGTGTTTGACTACTAAGAAGATTTTAATTTCACCTAAACATTGTCGAATAGATTAGGATAGTTCGTTAATTGTTTCTACTCTTCGATTGCAATTGAGACGTCATCGCCCCGTAGCTTAATGGGTAAGAGCAAGGCGGATGCGTGGTACGATTCTCTCGCGGGAGAAAAACATTTCTTTTCCGCATTGAATTATTATTATTTGAGAAATTATCTTTGCAAAGAAATTATCGGCGAAATTGAACGAATATTCTCATTATATAAACTAGGGGTGGCCAATTTCAATATATGATCGACTATTTTTCTTAAAAAATGTTAATAATAAGTTTGTATTAATTGAAAAGTAGGCACAAAAAAATTGTTTTCTTTTATTATCATTAATAGAAAGTCTGCAAGTTGGCTATGGTGAACCAAAAATCGCTCTCGACTTTTTGACCATTCCTATAACTATTAAAGGTATTTTACTATTTTTATGATAATTTCACTTTTACTAGAAAAAGAAATTATAAGAGATTGAGACATTAAACTAAATCTATTACAAAAATAAAGATTAAAACATCTTAAAAAGTCATTTTGAAGTTATTTGCAAAAGACGCTAATCGTTTAAGGTAGAGAGTGGTGTATGTTATGCCACACGTTGTTATCAATAATGTTGGCATTAGTGCCGATGAGTACCACACTTATAGCTTCATTTCGAATTATATATTGTTATGCGATCTTGACATTGGCTTGCTTTCAAAGTTTGTTTATGCGTTCGTTCATCCTTTAAGTTTAAGTGTTGTTTTATTTATTTATAATTCGAGCCACTCGACTTATGATATTACATCGACCTTAGCATAGCAGTGATAGGGGAATGAGAAAGTGAGCAAGTAAACATCCTAAGTTTCCTAAATACGTCCAGCGTCCAGCTGAAGGAGTAAAGTAGTTATATTGTAATTTTGTAGTGGGACTAGTGGTAGTAAGAATAGTAGGTATATGCATATAGTCTTGAAGTAGTGGTACTAGTGGTAGTAGTGATATTCAAAATCAACCCACGCTTACTTATCTCATACCAGCAGATACCTGTGCGTTAGTATTCTTTCACTCTCTTTTAAGGTTGTAATGGCAACTTTATACAGGATGTTTTTAAACTTAAAATACTTAAGGTAATAAACTAATAAGATAAGAACTTATAATGTTATTATGACTGTTCGCGATTGCTGCCTTTTGCTTATGGTTCAGAAAATTGTTATTTATTCTGCTGTTATTAGGGAACGGGTATTTTTTATTACTTTTTGCTGTTTTATTGATACAACTAGTATAATGATAAGTTGACTGTGCTGGGCATATGTGATTGAAGAATGGTTTGCTAAGTTTGGGTTCAGTTTAAGTATAAAGATATCAGTTTATCTTTGAAACGACGCCATTAATCGCTACCCACATTACTTAAAAGAAAGAAAAAAGAAAAATAAGTAAATAAATAAATAAATAAAAACAAGGAGAATAATAAAGAAGGGACGATGGAACTAACAGATTTTGGAATACGTTTTGAATTTGCTGAATTTTATTTGTGTTTATTTGTGTAAATAAGTGATTAGTGACTATTAATTGATGTCTCATTTCGAGAAAATTATTACAAATATATTATGTTGCACGATTATTTATAAAATGTGGGAAATATTTAACGTAACAAGGAGAACTAATAAAATTTACAATCAACATGTTCATTTCCATTACAAAATTATAAATGTTTCTCTGGGTTGGTTTTCACTATCTAAATTAATTGGATAACGACTTTTGTATAGTTGAAGAATAAAATAATTGTTATATCTACAAATATAGATAATAACTGAGTCGACTTGTATCTTACAACTTTCCGTGTAAAAATGTACAAAATTAATTACTAATCCATACTTTCGAATAATTTGAACTAGAATTTTATATTCCATTGCGAAATTATAAGAATCACACGGATATCAATCCACGTAATTGTTTCTCTGACACGATATTTTTCTTATTTCTATAAACATTCGAAATGTTTAATTCTTCATTATTTGCTCATGAGCGCCAGATTTGAAAGAAAAATTGAAACGTGAGAATTGGTTATTAGTTTTTGTGTTCATCTAAAGTTTACCTTACTTAAAGTTTGCTTGTTAGTTTGTTATACAGAGTTTTCTTACTTTCTAAAAGCTGCTCATTGTTGATGATTGCAGATATAGTTAAAATCCGACCAAACAAGAGGTATAAGAGGTAAAAGAGGCAAAAGAGGCAAAAAAGGCAAAAGAGGTAAAAGAGGAAAAAGGGGTAAAAGAGGTAAAAAGAAAGTAAAAGAAAGGTAAAAGAGAGGTAACAGAGAAGTAAAAGAGAGGTAAGAGAGGTAAAAGTGGTAAAAGGGATAAAAGTGGTAAAAGGGGTAAAAGGGGTAAAGGAAAAGTAAAAGAGAGGAAAAAGAAAGGTAAAAGAAAGGTAAAAGAAAGGTGAAAGAGAGGTAAAATAGATAAGAGTGGTAAAAGAGAGGGGTAAAGACTAAAGAGAGGTAAAAAATAGGTAAAATAGTGGTAAAAAATAGGTAAAAGGTGATAAAACTGTAATAGAGACCTAAAAGAGAGGTAGAAGAGAGGTAAATGAAGTAAAAGTTATAAATTAAAAATTCATAACTACAAGTGGAAATCATTTACCTAAATTTTATGTTATTGCAATATAGTAAATTTTCAAATATTATTGACAGAAATGTATGTATTCAAAGAGAAATGAGGAAGGATAGGTATACTGTAGTGAAACGAAAGAAGCAAAGAAATTCGGTAATATCCGTGATGGCAATTTAATTTATAAAAAAAAAATGCTAGCTGTCACATATTTAAGATTTTTGAACAAGTCGCGAGTGCGCACGCCGTGTATGCACTCCAAGTCGTCGAATAATTTCTACCTTTACACAAGCAGGTACGTTCACATCATCATCATCATCATCGTCATCATCGCAACAAACATGCGTATGTTTTTGATATTGTATTTGTGTTTGTTAGATCGTATATGTGTTTAATGTTGTGTGCATATGTTGGTGCGATGCGTGCATGAGTGGCGGAATGGAATAGAGCAGTCTGAATTTGGTAGCTCCATCGTGTTACATTCCATCTTTTTTTGTGCACGTTTCTTTCAGTTAAGTCCAAGTCCGTCCATTCTCGTATGTGTTGTGATGTTAGTTAGTAGTCGGTGAGGATCTTTCGCTTGCTTCATCGATCGTTCGCCGGTTCGCGTATATCCTGCGGGCTGTCGAGTCGCCCGAGCTCCGGTCCTTGCCCGCTTCACTATATACACAAACAGTCAAACACAACAGTTTGCTCTTCATCTTCTTCTACTCCACTACTGCGTCTTCTTAGACTTACCTTCTATATGCCATCATCACGGTTCTATGTTTTACAGATACAGAGTTCTTCATTCGTTTGGCAATCTGGCATAGCAAAATAATAAGCTTTCTTCTCCGCATTTTTAGTTTTTCAAATTTAAAATTGAGTTGTATTGTAGTCGAGACCTATAGCAAAGCGCAAAATTTCCAATTCGGGAAAAAACCTTGAAATAGGAACTTTCAGTTTGAATTTTTAGGGTCGATATAAATATGAAAATGATATGACATTTCAACATTTCTTTCTATCATATCTTAATTTACATCAAGCTTTGTATTCGCATTTGAGTTTCAATTGGAGGATTAATTTTCGTTCCCATCAATCGTCTTCATAGGTTTATATTTTCTTAATGTTCATGTATGTTCAGTTATATTCTTATTCATATTGTAATTTTCTCATTACCCCAATTAAATCTTTTATTTCAACGTCGGGACCACTTCCTTTAGGTACTCCCCAGTTTTCTACCATACAATGGAAAAAAAAACGAATTGCACGCAATCGTATTTTCTTTTATTTAATATGAGGTCTTTTATTGGCATCGTCGAAAGGTCGTTGCTGCGTGCGTGTATTCAACATTAATAATTTATGTTATCACGTAAAAAACATAATAAGAAAAATGAAATAAACGGCGTTTGTCGTTTCATTATGTTTTCTAGGTTGGTCGTCAGATCTAATTGTTTTTTTCTACACCTATTTAATTGTATGGTCATTATTAGCATTTTTTGAGTGATTCATGGTACCTATTATTAACTACCGTGAATTATGGATTTTTCATAATTCACGATCGTGAATTATCGATTTTAAAAATTACTGCAATTAAATACACTGATCGCGTATCAAAGTTCAACAAGATTTAACGAATTTGAAGTGACCGATCCAACTTATCTATATGATCTAAAATCTCGAAGCAACCATAGGAACGCGATAAACACTGTCAAAACTGTATGTGATCGCCAGCCATATTGGTTCACTTGTCAGTTTCGTTGAGAAATCCCAATTTGCATTTTGTGTTAAAAATAGTGCAAGGTGTAGATAAAGCATAATATTATATTCGCCTTCGGCTCGCGAACAATCGCTCATATAATAATATACTATTTTTGGTTAACATAACCCTAACATTAATAAAAAAAAAATTATTGAACGAATACGTCGAGACCACTAACCAAGTTTTCTTTCTTTTTGCTGTTTTCTTATTCTTATAGAACTATTCTAATTCTCATTGCTGATTGCTGGCAGACCTGTGGAAAACCAAAGAAAAGCTGGTAACAGCAGGCTCGTTGTTAAAGTTGACGTGCTCAACGGTCATTCATCAAATAATAATAAAAAAAAAAATGCTGCTGAACGAACCAACCAACCAACCAACCAATGCGAAATGAAAATTTCTACATTTCACATTGTAAAAGCAAAAGGGAAGTGGTTGCGCATACACATTGTGATACACAAACATTCCTTTACGTCAAAATAAAATATATCATTAAAAGAGAGAAGTGGAAAGCGGTTTTCTTTTTTGCCGTATTAAATTTAACTTTTTAATTTTTTAAATATTGTTTGAAAAATAACACATGTTTTGTATAAACATTCAGTAAATATTTTGAAAACCTTGATTCTATTCGTCAGTTAGTACCTTTCACCCTGTATATTCTTATTATTATAGGCATACTTATAAAGATCTAAGGTTCACGCAATGCCACTGAGTAAATTCTTTTAACTCCGCAAGAACTTTGACTTTATGAGGGACTTGATAGACTTAAAAAAGGATGGTGTTCCTTCCATGGGTGAAAAGCTTGCCAGAATGCCATATGCTTGGAAAAAACAGCAATCATGTTGGGATGTTGGGAAACAAATAAAATATTCTAAGGCTTTGCTCAAATGAAAAATTAAATAAATCAGAGGTCAGATATTACAATTAAAAACTGAAGTGACAACTAATAAATTTCATCTAAGGACTGTTTTACATGCTTATTTAAAGTGATTTTTTTTGAAATTTACTCAGTAATCATTCCGAAACTTTTTCACTTCCAATTTTGATATCACTAATCCCCTACTGATCTACAACTTGTGTAATTTTAACTTAAAAATTATTTTGTATGGAATTTATTTTAATTGAATAAAATTTCAGTCTAAAGCTGTTTTTTGCGACAAACCTGGTTTAATACGGTTGAACTATTGCATTTTCGTGATGTAACGGTGACGTCACACTTCAATACGGTTGAACCTAGTTCAACTATTTGAAGCGGGTTAGTCCGTGGACAAGTGGTGGGGACGACATTTTACTCGTGATTTTACACATGTTTATAAATCTAACCTCAAACTGTTCTTGCAGTGCCTTTGGAACAACATTGAATTGTAAATTTTACAAACAGATGTAGTTCTAACGGTTCAAACCATAATGCGTTTTTGCGCCCGAAAAAACGATGACGTCAATCTATAATACGGTTAAATCGAAACCTCGCAACGGTGAAGTCGCAAAACAACGATTTCAATGTAGTTACCTGTACTGTAGGTACTAGGTACCTATTTTTGTGTATACGTACTGAAATTCTATAATAATAACAATAATAATAAACCGACGTGTTGTTCTAATATTAAATGTTGTGTTACCATTTAGTGTGCACATTTGTACACGAATTAAATGTAGTTGTCGAAGTTGTTTGTTTCAATCAATAACAAAAGTATAACCAAATCGACGTTCGTGTCCGTGCCATTCATTGCCAGTTATTTTATTTCGTCTATATACTTACATACTCATACCTAGTGGGCTAGCTATCATCTAGTTGGGTGTTTGTTTTTGGTGTTTCTCATTTGTTTGTTCCTTCCGTTATTTCCCTCTGTTGAGTGTTGGAACTTCTACTCATTTCGTTTGAGTGGTTGTTGGTGGAGCATTTAAAGAAAACGTAAAGCCTGGTTTACAATGGGAACGTGAGACGCAGAAGTTGGAAGTCCACGCACGCGCACGAATTTAACTAGTTCATAACGAACCTATGAAGTAGTACTGAATTATCAGAGCCCTCTTCTCCATGATGCGCCATTCTCCTTATGATTTCACCCTGACATTACTGTCACTATTGCCTGTGCAGAGAGTCTCATGCAGCTCGCGAGCCACGGTCTGGCGTTCCCTGTTTCAGTGCATCAACCTATAAACCTTTCGTACACGTACCCAGGGCCAGATCATGCCTATCGTAGGCCCTAGGCACTTAACTGAAATTTTGAAATTTTAATTGTTGTTGACCAAAAAAAAAGGTTTCAAGTCTCAAGTAGTAAAATGCTAAATGCTATATCCGAGAAACGTGGTGACCAAAAAAAAGGTCTCAAGTCTCAAATTTTCATGTCATCAGTCTACAAATTTTCGTAGGCCCTAGGCACAGTGCCTACTCGGTCTAATGGATGATCCGGTCCTGCACGTACCGGTTTAGTATCGTGTTAAACTGCACTACGCGTCCCATTGCGTCAGCGTCTGACGTTTCGTACCGGGGGTTGACCCGGTCAACAGGGACAGTTCTTTCTGTCAGAATGGTACAATTCGCTAAATCGTTAGTTTCTCTCCACACTCTATTCGTAGACCTCATTACTCATTGTATCTATATACCATTGAATTATTTATGCGATCGAAACCATGGAACAGGTATTTTCACAAGGAAATGTCACGTAAATAATATGTTTTTATGTTTTCCTTTACGTATTATTTATTATAACATTGTATGTACGATAACCCAATCCAACATATAAAAATCGGTACGGATTCGCACCGCACAACCATCAAAATTGCATTAACTTGAGACGTGGGAAAAATTGCATAATGGGAATCAGCTTTATATATTCATAATCATTTATAATTTTACATTTATAATTCTTAGCGAGTTTCAAGCTGCAGTAACAAAGAAAAAATTACACGTGCTTCTCACCGAACCTTGAAGATGAAACCTACCTATAATTACTTACTACTTATGAACAAAACCATATGAACAAAAATTATTTAGATGAAGGATGGCTTTGGAATTCTGAACGTACGTTGCATGTTTGATTCATCGTCAGTGTAGTCAATGCGTTTCGGAGTATTTCGGGTGAGGATGAATCAAAGATGCAACGTACGTTCAAAATTCAAAAGCCACCCTTTATCTAAATAACTTTTGTTCATATTTGGTTCATTAACTAAAACACGGAGCGACTTTGTTCGAGATCGCCGACTAAAGAGAGCGAGTCCCTGTTGTTCGGTTACCAAGCCAATTCGGTTCGAATATTCGTTTTCCCTCAAACATACTATTGTCTCCCTTCTACTTGTCGCTGATTCGCTTCCTCATGATAACCAACACAATACAAACATCAACATTCATAAATGTACAGGGTGACAGGATTTACATGGTACAATACAATATGGTCAGGATGCTCGCTTTTTATTGGAATTTTATTTATTTATACATATAATCCAACTATATAAACTTTTTCGCGCCTCATCCCATTCTCATAACAATTTCGTTCCACAGTACAAAAAAGTTTACTCAACGAGTACGTATACTTTACTCAATTTGTTGCGGCAAATAGTAGTCGTAAAAGTTGAATGTTTTGCGAAAAATGACGCTTCAGTTTTTTACTTGTCTTGACTTGAACACTTACAAAACTTGAATTTCTAGGTACTTACACACATATATTGGTATTTTATTTCAATAATAAAATAGTTAAGTGAACAATTACTATATTTATACGATCGAGTCACCTAAAAACCGCTTAACTTTGAAAAGTTATAATCCTATCGTAACTGTTTCATACTTTTTGTTACAAATTACAATTTTAATTTTTAATACTCTTGAATGCGGTTTACGTTTCATTACTGTAAGAGTGTAAGCCAAGCTTTATGTGGGAAAGCTTATTACTTGGAATATCTTGCTGATGACAACAATATTTGTGAAAATGCTTCAAATAAGTTAAGATTGTCGTTGTCGCAATGAATATAATAAGCTAAAGTGTCAAACTGAACGACGAAAACATAAAATGTTACAATTATAATTAATTATAACTCTTGTCATAGGCGCCGACTCCATGGGTGGTCCGGTGCTCGGGCAACGTCCAATTTTCAATTCAAAAAAGTATATTTAAAGAATTTCCAAACCAAGTTTTAACTTTTGACTGAATTTCGTTAGCGGGCCGGGTACCCGTGAAGATTTTAAAAACCCGGCGCCTATGACTCTTGTATGGGTATATTAAGTTGGTAGGTACCTATATGAAACATTAATATAAACTTTATAAAACTTTATAATGATAAGTTGTACGGTTGTAGTGAAGTAATGAATTTTGTCTCTCGGTTTCTCAAACGTTTCTGAAACAAAAAGTCTCATTAATTTTGGGCGTAATTGCGCGCTTTGCAGAGATATCGCTAGAAATTTTTTGAAACCTATTAGGACAAAATAAATACAACAAGTGAAGGATTTTGTATAAGAATATAAAAGAAAAAAGTTTGCAAAATGAATTATAATTATCTTGAAATTTAAACCGAAACAAAAGTATTTTCTATATTTATTCATTGCTGAATATTTGTATTAAAATCTTCAGAATTGAGATCTTCCGAAACAAACTTTAAATAAAAAAATGAAATATACATGCATCACTCGGCGAATATAATTTTGTATTCAAAGCGCATTTTCCGCTGTCAACTAAAAGTCGTTCTTTTATAAATCGTGCAATTGTGAAACGATTTTCACAATGCGGAAAATGCAGTCATACGAAAAAAAATTGATTTATAATTTACTATTTATCTTATCAATAAATATTAAAATCGTTTTTGACGATAAATTTCGGCTTGAATTAGAAAATACTAAATGTTAATAGAAACAAATAATTTAATTATCCTTAAATTCTTTTAGCATTGATTTTTGAAGTTATTAATATTTCTGGACTTTCTCGTTTGTTTAATAATTAAATGACTTTCTTACGTTTTTCTATTTATTATACGATTACCTTGGGAAATGTCTACCACGACTTAAATCACGAACTTGCGAGTCACACGCATGTCAGTGAAAAAACTTCCTTCAACTAGTGGTAGTAAAGGAAACAGAAACTCTTTGTATACTTTGAAAACGCTTTCGGAAACTTTCGCAATTTTCAGACTATTTTCTCTCTCGGCAAACATTCAGAGCGAGAAATGTAAAATGCATAGAGGAAGCCATAAATAGTGCAAATGAAAAAACTAATAAAAGAAACATAAATATAAATAGGTATAAGGAAGTTACAACATATTTTAAATTTACCTAATAAACTTTGAACACTTAAATAAAAATTAAATTTGATGACATTGATAGTCACAAAATAATTTTGTTTTATTTTTGTGCTTGCACCAACAAAGTCTTAATTAAACGCGTCATTAGTCTGGGGTCCTCACAAAACCGAAACTTAACTAGTCCTCTATGCTCCTTGCAGAAATCTCAGCAACATAAGACGGATCCTAAAACCAAAAAATTTGTACTAATTAATCATTGATTTCTTGTAAAAACATAGCCGTTAATTCAACTTAAGATTTACCGAAATATTATTCAAAACTTAATTAATCTTTCAGGATTAATGTATTTTCTTGATAAAATTTAATTTTCCAAATCAGGGGCGTAGCGAAGCAGGGGGGGGGGGGGTGCACCCCCTGTTCGATCGAAATATGGTCTTTTTGTAATGTAATACCATTTTTATATAGAAAAATTTCTGGCTACGCACTGTTCCAAATAACAATTTGAAATGTACTTTGAAATGTAAAAACTATTAGAAGTATCGGAGAAGCAGGCTTAGGACGGTTGTTAAAAACAGAAGTCAATTATTAGTAAAGTCAGTGCGTGTGTCGATATAAAATTGAAATTGTATTCACATTATATTTTCTTGTACAAAGTGTTATAGACAATTCGGTAATATTCAATAATGCAAGGTAATTAGTATTCCACGTACCTCCTAACAGGTTATGGGCCCAGCACGCTTCCACTCCTAAAATTAATGATTTGAATATAGCGCTTTTAAAGTGTAAAACGAACTTTTGTGCATCACTGTTGATTGAAATGAAATTAAAGTCATAAAAGAAGGCACAAACACAAGTCGTATAAGTTTTACAGCCATGTTCTTGGGTTTTTACGTCCTACTCACAATTTGCTGCACAATTTAATGTTTTCATTTCGAACAAATTCCAGATATAAAAAACCTTGGAAGGTATGAAGAATTGCACGTAATTTTCGATATAATCTGCTTTTTACTTTCAAGTTACAAGATAAACTTAAAACAATCGTGGAAACTCTAATTTTACTGCATATTGCGGTTTTATTTCAATAATTTTTATTACGTTCAACTTTCTAGAAACACATCCAACATGTTTCTAGTAAATTGTGGACAAAAATTAATATAAAAATTTACAATCTTAGAAAACACGGAATAGTTTAATCGTTAGTGAAAAAGCAAACATTGAAGAAACATTCAAAAAGTTTTAATTAGACGTGAACATCTGCGTTCCGCTCCGGTCTGGAAAGTTTTGTCCTGACTTATTTTCTATTTCATTTTATTTTAATCCTTTTTTTTGTGAAGTTGCCAGAATTTCTTCCTACTCATTCTTAATTGCAACTAATTCTGGTCTATTCCAAATGTCGTATTGTTTAAATTTATTATCTTCATTTCCAGTCGTTAAGCACTATGATATAGGCAATCCTTTTGGTAATCCAAGGGCGTAGATATCAGGGAGCATACATTAATATCGAAAATATTATCATTACTGAAGGCGCGAACAAAAAAATTGAAATTTTTGGTTTTTTTTTTATCTTTCAAGTTTACGCTTGCATTAGAGCGTCAAATTTGTATAGCTACGCCCCTGGACAACTTCATCAATACACCTTTAAGTGTCAAGGGCCTATTATAAATAACATAGTCCATCAATGTAGTTTCCTTCTTACTGTGGACGTGGCATAAATGCATTCTCACTTTCTCATTTCCGTTTCCATGATGCTTTTCTCTTCGCCTTAACTTTAGAATTACTGGAATACCATCAGTTACTTTTAGCCATATTACCTATATTTATAATTAGAATATACTAAGTGTTTTTAATAAAAGTCTATATCATACGCACATTTATCTTTTTGGGGTGTCTGGCAAGTTTTCACTAAAAATAGAGTTGCTTGTTCTAAATGCCGTGTAAATTTCACGGAAAGTTGCGTTGTAGGAATCCAGCTTTATTCAATTTTTAGGTATATTGTCCTATAGCCATACATACATTCTGTATAAATAAACTCATTCTCATCAGCATCACCGGGAGAATGGCAAGTGCTCAAAGTAAAAGGATAAAGGATAATGGTGCCTTAAAAGCTTTAAAGCTTATAGCCTTGTACACGTACGTTAACTAAAAACGGTCCCGGACTCCTTGTTGGTATTTATGTATAATGTCGGCTTTTGTCTATTGCTAATATGTCATATTCATGCTCTATATATATATATATA
>JARJEB010011072.1:0-10351 GCA_030264535.1 Liometoxenus newtonarum | reverse complement strand
GACAAGACAAAGACCATGATTACAGGAGAGAAATTGACCGAAGAAACTAAATTAGGACCGCACAAATATCAACTCGTAAAAACATTCAAATACTTAGGAGTCACCATCAACAACCAAGGAACCAACGAAGATGAAATCAAAGACAGAATGCAAGCGGCCAACAGAGCATACTTCGCAAATAGAACAGTAACAACCAACAAAAGCTGAAGAAGGAAACAAAACTGAGAGTATACAAGACAATGATAAGACCAATATTGACATATGCAGCAGAAACCTTAACTATGACCAAACAAGACCAACAAAAATTGCAAGTTTTTGAAAGAAAAATACTTCGAAAAATACTGGGATACAACAAGATGCCAGACGGGACTATTCGAATAAAGACAAATCAAGAACTAGAAGACGAAACAGACGCCGATAACGTAGTCAGATTAATAAAACGACAAAGACTATGATGGTAATAAGATACGCAACCTATGTGTTCAAACCAATGTGTAAAGTGGGACCCCTGCTCCATCTTTCGTCTCATCTATTAAACTATATTGGGTTGGTGAGGCCATATACCTGCATCTAGTACAAATAGGGTCTCGAAGCATTCTGATTGGTCCAGGTTAGGTACGTATGGGACAACATTGATACTTAGAAGCTTTGCAATGACTTGCCTAGTTTCACTCAATTTAAATTCTCGTGAAAGCTACTGCGTATCTTATTATATTTCTATAGGCATACAATTAACAATATTATTTATTCACTTTTATTTTTCAGTCTCACTTCTACACATCCGGGTATGTTCAAGCTGTTTCCGGTTTGGAATATTGGTTCACCCTGCCATAGCAAGAAAAAAATTGTTTTATTTTCCTACCTAGGGATTCAAAAGTATTTTTTCTTCCCCATAAATCGAGACGAAAATCTTACTTTAAGTAGAGATAGGCGAAAAATACATTTTTTAACAAAAAAAAAACTCTAAAATATTGGTAATTGTAGATATAATTGTTAATTTGTTCATAATCAAGACTCTCGATTCAAGACAAGAAATTTCGCCTAGAAAACATTATTATAAGTTAATAAGAAATAGATTTTTTCTTGCTATTTCTGGTCTTGATTTTTAGACTTGAAAACAAAACTCAAGACAAGAATTCCTGTTTCGTGCAACCCTTACAAACACTTAGTCTGTAGAGTTGTAATAAACTAAATTTTGTTTTACAGTAATTTCTGATATCGTTTAATAAGTCGTTGCAAGTGCTTTACTTGATATTATTATAACTTATAAGCATTCGAAGCAATGAGCCGGTGCAAAATGCAATTATCTTTTATTACATTGGTATATATGAATCAAGTCGATGGCTATAAGTTGCTTGTTAGTCCCCAGCGTTGATATATTATTACTGTTATGATAGCTGGATTAGAATTTTTACCATCTTATTTTATTAGGAACAGTAATGAAGTGTTTCTAAACGACTTCCATCAATCAGCGACAGAATGTTGGTAAACATTTCTTTTCTATTTCTAATAAGAAATGATATTCCATACATATGCATACCAATGCAACCAATAATGTATGTGCTGCAGCAATATTTCTGTTGATAAACTTCTCATATTAGTCCTTTGTTTATGCTCGAATAATTCAACATCAACAATTTGCGTTTAATGAACTTTTCGCGGTATACTTAAAATTGAATATGCCGACGGTGTTGCTGAGGAGGAGAATGCCTTTTCGACGAAATCGTTTAACACCTGTGTTAGACTGTGAACAGTGACACTGAATAACTGTGCGCTGATTTTCTCGAAACAATTATACGAAAAAGGGAAGAATTTCAAGAACGCGACAGTGGGTGGGCCTTATTTGCTCTCTCGCATCTCGACATAAAGACGCTACCAAAGGACATCGAGCGGAAAGGTGCGTGTATCAACATTTGAAATGATGATGACGTCTTACAGCACACCAAACCGGCTCAATTAAATAAATCTTATGAAATATGTTGTCACGTAGAAGTGGGATTACAATTTTGACTATCAAGTACGGAACACTCAATGTGGCATGTGCTTTCAGCCAAAGTGCCATTTTTAATATTTAATAGGTACGTTGATGAAATCATGCATGAAAACAATTAATTAAAAAAATAAAATGAAATAAAACTTGATGCCCTTTAATATTAATTTTAATTCAACAGTTATATTTATTTTATACCTTATTCTAAACTAATGTATTGTTTATTACCATAAAGAATGGTTGGTTGATAAATAAAGTAAATAAATTATATAAAGATCATTAATTTGTACGAGTACCTTTGAATGTTTAAATATAAGTATACGATTAAATAAGTACTTAAACGTGTAAAATATAAATTATACATTGTGACTTATGACTTACCACTTTCCCATATTTATCAGATTCATTCTCATTCCTATTTTGCAAATGCAAACTTATATTGAATTTTCTATATGTGCAGGATGCAGGTAAATATATTTTTTCGTTAATAAATTTTAATATTTTATGGCAGTTTGTATCAAAATCGTCCCGTCTCCTATGGAAAAATGTGGCCGAATCAAAAGCAGCTGGAAAACATTCACTTACAGACTCGAGCGTGTTCCGCACTCGATCTCGTCTCGTGCTTCAAATTATCGCGCTCGTGAGAAATTGCCTAGTTTCCAACCTTGTGAGGTAAACTACTATTTAAGTCTTTAACTTTATGGAAAACCAAAGACAAATATGCTCGTAGGTATTATTTTATTGCTTAGTTATGAAGAAATACCTAAATATGCAGGTGAGGTAATAAACAAAATTTTACGATAAAAAATCGAAATCGTTGTCAAAATTTAAATAAACTTAAATACCTAGTTAAGTACGCGATGTTTGGTTCTTTCATATCTAATAAAATTTTAATAACAACAAATGAACATTTTGATCCGTCAAACAATAGATCGAATCTAGTACATGTTGTTTCATAAATAAACGCAATAAAAATCAGAAAATTGTGTAACTGTTTGATTTACATTGATATGAATATTTGAATTTAAAATTTTATCTAAGTTTTTGTTCTGAAATCAAATAATGACAACTTTATATAATATAAGGCATAAATAATTTCGTTAAACACTTTATAAATACTTGTTTTATTAGTCCCGATCGAAATATATTTTATCCGCGACGACCAACTAAAACAACCATTATTAGGTGTGTATGCAGGCACATATAACCCACATTAATATCACTCGCGAATAATGGAGCTTGACACACTGCAATAATAGGTCATTATTCCTCTAGAGATTTACTTTACGTCAAGCACAGCTCTTCGCTGCATTCAATAATCATATATGACGCACGGACTGCATCTAAAACGTCATCTAGGATTATGTGTTGAATTCCATGGTTGAATTTTTAAGTTTGAAAGCCAAATTAAATTTTGTCATCGCAGATAAAGTATAGTATTCAATTCGCGCATATGCGCTATTATACGCTCGAGCGATTCCTCCGCTCGACTAACGTCTCGCTACTTAAACTTCGCCCTCGCTTATAAATAGCCTGCATATGCGCTTATTGAATAATATACTATTATTATCAACACTTTTGGATATCTGTAGCCAAATGTAGCTTCTTAAGCAACAACTTACCAAATCTAAGGTAAATACTTAGTGAAACGATAGAATCGAACGAAATAGAGGAAACTGTTCGACGTGTTAAATCGTCCGTGTAAAGTTCACGTCTTTACGAAGTTATGAATGTTGCTATCGTCGTTTGAGGAGGTGCAAATGCCGCTTGAAATGCTTAAGAACTTAAGATAGTTGATCTTGCGCACAGTGGATCTTCGCATTCTCATATCTTTACCGTTTAACGTGTGCCAATTTAACTCTCGAAGTCACAGTAACATTTTAATTACAATTTCATTGATTTTATTTACTCTATACGATTTATTCTATACACAAGCATTAATTACCGGTGCAAAACCGCAAAGTGCAAAAATCTTCCAGTATACCAATAATAATTCAAAACTTTTTTTATTAGTTATTTGTACTTCTAAGGTTCATTAATTTTGATATTGTTTTGAAATTCATGAAAATCATTGGGTAGAATTAGAAAATGGAACTTTAACGATTTTACTTAATAAATTATTTTGTATTTTGTAAATACTGTACTGCTTTCAGAGAATGCATTCAGTAAGTGCTCCTCCCACAAATGCGCCCCAAATTTGACAGCGTTTCATCTTTTGAATTCTCCCGCATGTTTTTATTGTTTAACATGCGAAACTGATTAATGCGCACAATGTACTGCGCAAACAAAGCGCCTACTAGAAATGAATGTGTTCGGCGAACGCATTATATTTATATTTTGTGTTATTTTCTGTATCAACATCAGAAAGTAAAACTTGTCGTTTTGTGTTTTAAGTGTTTGTCTTTACTTATTTTCAATTAATTATAATTAATAATAAGTTTTTGTTAGATATATTTATTGTTCAACTTTCATTAATAATTTTTTCAAAGAATAATGAATAAGTACAGATTTTATTTACAAAGTTTCAGTTTCTTCTTTCCTGGGATTTATTTCATTGTTAGATATTGTTGTTTGTTTTGTGTTTCGAAAATTTTTGCCTACCGATCTATAAGAAGAAAAAGGAGTGAATGTTGAAGAAACCGAATACGAAAGAGCAAAATATTTTTGTGGAAGTCAACAAAGTACCTACAAGCGAAAACAAATTCACAAGCAATAAATTCTATAGTATAAATACCGAAGATATATCATTTTAATTTATTTTATAAATATCTATAGGTACTTACAACAAAAATGCATTTTACATTTTCATATTTGAAAAAAATCGAATAAATTCATGAAACTTATACTTACAATTAAAATTATTTTTGGTATACTGCATTCAATAAGTGCTCCTCCCACAAATGCGCGCCAAATTTGAATTGAGTGTTGCTATTGGTCAGCCTGTTGCATGCAGCTCATATGCGTCGCGCTGTCGCGTATTTGTCTAGTTGGTCATTGCCAAGTTTGAAGTTCGTGCTTGGATTTTGATTATATGTTTTTGAACGACATCATTTCAACTTTTTGAATTCTCGCGCATGTTTTTAATGTTTAACGTGTAAAACTGATTCCTGCGAACAATGAACTTACTGCATGTGTTCGGCGAACGCATTATAAAAATGTTTTATAGAAGTTAGTAATAATTTATTTTGGTCGGTGTAATTCGCAAACACCAAGTATATGAAAATACTTCGTTTTACGTGTTTCTCGAGCAATTCATTCACACATCCTTTCTCTCATCTCTCTTGTCATTTTAATTTGAATCCTTTAATGCGCAACGATTGTTATTTATTATTTATTGTTTATTATTTGTTTTATTGTATTATATTCAATTTACTGAGTCTCCAACCCGCAAGAATAGAAATGGCAATTGGCAAAACAGATAGGAAGTTAGGTATGAATCAAAAGGAATTGTTGAATTGTTGAAAACAGCTAACAATAAATAAATAAATACATAGGTATAAAAAGAAACGAAATGAAGTGGGTGAATGAGTGTAAGAAACCCGTGTGAATTTGACTTTATAAACTTTTAACGGTTTAACAATTGTTAATTTCAATAATTTATTTAATTAAATATAATGCGATAACTGGACTTTTTCAACTCTACCTTTATATTATTAAATCTAGAATTCAACAGCTTCGAGTTGATGCAATGCAAAAAAAAAGTATAAAACATAAATATACAGAGTGGTGCAAAATTATTGACGTCCACAGTCAGCAGTGGACAAAAATTGCTTACTGCGGGATGTCATTCATTTTTGATCACTATGTATTTATTTATTATACAATTATAGAAAGAAATATTTGTTGCCGGCTTTGCAGGATCGTTTTTTGCTGATGTCATTTGCAGCAATTCCTATATTTACTGAGGTACTGATGCTTGAAATATAATTTCACCAAGTATTTGATACGATTGAAATATGAATAATAATTGAACAAGAAATTATCAAGCGAAACATAATGGAAAACCGTTTAAGCAAGCAAAAACATAACCAGAAGCGTAAGCTTTTCATATTAGTTTCTTACTTTCGCTTTTACCGTTGACTTACAAATATAAGAAGACTGGCCGCCACTCTACAGACGTAAGTGAAGCTCCACTGTACCTAGACTCGGCAGAGTGCGCTCCCTGAAACCTGTCCAACGTACACCCCAAGTTGAAAGAACTGTAAAAATGCCAAAGCGACGCTGCAGCGCCGACTAGTAGCAAAAATCATGTTGGCAAAGGGGTCGCGGGATGCGGTCGGTATTGAAACTTTTAGTTTACACGGAGTTGCCACTCTTATTGTTCCTCACTCAACGCTTTTACTCTAAAGTCTAACTGCTACCTAAACTAAAATAATAAGCATACATGCTTTCATCTGTATGGAACTTAAACACTTATACAAAATACTGCTTGACTCTTCGGCACAAAAAGAAGTAATGAAGTACTATTCGACGAGCATCCGCAGTCGAGACGTCCAGCCCTGGACGGTTTTTACAGTTTGTGGCGTTTTCGGTGACAAATAGGAGAACTACTAGAACTAGGAGGACGAGACTGACATATAATAATCATAAGGCTTTCATCTCTGTATAGAAATCTCGAAGTTTTTTGTTTTTGCAGCGAATTTACAAATGATTATTGAAAACATCGCCTAATAACGGGACCGGAAAATTTCCACGGTAAATTTTTGAAATTCATACAAAAATGTCTTCTCAGAAGTTATTTTTAAATTTCAAATCTCTTTCTTAAAGAAAATTGCGAAAATGAGGTGTGGTCTTTTCTATAATTTTAATTCTTGTTTTCATTCATATTCTTGTTGCTGTTATATTTCGTTTTGTTTCTTGTTATCCTTTACACAGTCGACTTGAGTCTCTGATTACAGTCACACGAACCACTTTTGCGCACCTTCATCACGAACTATCGATAATTTATAACATCCAGACGTGGATGTTAAAAGTTGAGGTGCAAGTAAATAAATCTCGTTTTCTGTTTCCTTCTACAAAACGATTCCATTTTATTCTATCGCGCCGCGCACGCCGATATTATATTCTGACGAATGTCATTGACATTAATTAAGTGCGAAAAAGCGAAAATAGTTCTCATGAATTTACGCGAGCGATAGTCCTCGTAGATCATGATATCTGATACCACCAGGTACATTGACTTAATGTCATGTTCTCCATATTAGAATCTTTTATTGAATTCCATCCAGTCAATTAACTTTGGAAGTTGAATGCCGGATTTTTAATGATTTCAGTGTTTTTGGTGTTTGCCGTAAATATTTATTTTTTGTATTTATTTTAATTTTTTATATACTTATAAATAAGTATTCGAATAATTTGCACTTCAAAGTACCTTTTGAAGAAAACATTCTTTTTGTGCGATTTCGACTCGAAAACCGCTATAAAAAATGATTTTTTTTGAATTCTCGACGCACCGATTTTTTAATTAAGATTTTTTAAATTTAAAAACGTCGTTTTCAGTGATTTGGGCTCATTGATTCGAAGAGGAATTTTGGACAGTGACGTAATAATATAAATTTGCCTATAAAAATTTGCGAAATTAAGTTGTTTTTACCCATAGTTTTTAAATTTTTAGACATTTTGTTTATTTGTACACTCTTGTAATTTATATCGTAAACTTGATTAAACTGTTAGCCTCATTTTTAACGAAATTACTGATTTGTAATAATAATTTTTATTCACTGCTTCAGAATATTCTTAATTGAGTTATAATTATCGCCATTTTAATTAGTGACTGACTGATTATTATTTCCTAAACGTATATTTTCGAAACTAGCAAAGCTATATTTGGAAACTTTCAGCTTTTTGACTTTTGATTTATTTGTAAAGTTGATTGACCGGAAATTATTATTTTTTGAAACACTTACCGCATATTTATGATGTCGATTTATGAGAAAATAGGTATTGATTTTATTTCAAGCTCCAAAGTCGTGATGTTTTCAATGACTAATTCGGTTAAATTTCGATTAATAGTATATTATTCAATGAGCGCATATGCAAGCTATTATAGCGCATATGCGCATATAGCATATAATAGCGCATATGCGCGAATTGAATACTATACTTTATCTGCGACGACAAAATTGAATTTGACTTTCAAACTTAAAAATTCAACCATGGAATTCAACACATAATCCTAGATGACGTTTTAGATGCAGTCCGTGTGCTGTGCACACGTAAAGTAAATCTCTAGAGGAATAATGACATATTATTGACGTGTGTCAAGCTCTATTATTCGCGAGTGATATTAATGTGGGTTATATGTGCCTGCATACACACCTAATAATGATTGTTTTACTTGGTCGTCGCGGATAAAATAATTTATTATATTTATTAAAAAAAAGTATCTACCTACAAGTAGACCAAGGCAAATTATCCACATAAATTCCCCAATTAAAAATAAAAGTTTATCTAGTTATATTGAAAGTTTTGCTGTTATTTAGTTTTTACTGCAGGTTTTTGTAAATTTTTGAGTAAAATGTTTGCTGAAGAAATATTTATAACACTATGGCCATTATGTTTATTCAAATTTATGCATTATGCATGTTTATATTCAAAGATCACGTAATTCTTTTCGTTATGTAAATTTGATGCAAGGCACGTGAATTTTATGTAAATTTCTATTTTAAATTAGGATTAACAAATTTCCATTTATATTCATGCCACACTCCATACTTGCATTTTATTTGTACCAAATTTCTCCTATAATTCATTTTTTTTATTTTAAATTTTGTTATTTCAGTAATTTATCAATTATCTCCTAATATTTTTGCTAAAACACCCAATATGTTAATTAAATTTTGCAAAATACTTTTTGTTGAAAATAGTCAGTGTAGGAAGTAATGATGATAATTTTTCTAGCAAATTTGTTTAGTGAATTGGTAAAACCGAAGGTCATTCATTTACAGAAAGCACAATTATATACCCACATTAAGCAACAATTAGTTAAATAAATAAATTAAGTACAAATAAATAAGTATCAATATTTTTTACATTTATAGCAAATTAGTTACATAAATATTATCTACACTTAACGTTTACAAAAAAAAGCAATTATTTTGAGCTTCCATTAACTTTTTGCTTTTCTTTATTTACCTACAGCTAAGGCAGACTTGCAATTTCAATAAATAAATGTGTGGATACAAATTGTTATGGCTTATTTTCAAAATAGCCTTTATATGTATATATCTAAGCGTTATTGTGGTTGTTTCCGGTTCGAAGGACCATTTTTTATACCACAACAAATGGTCCTTCGAACCGGATACAACCACAACGGTTAGATATTAGATATTAGAATTTTAAACCATAACATAAATTATACGATAATTTAATATTTTATTAATTTTATTATCTTTTGTATAAATGCGTAGGTCATAAACATATCTCTACTAATGATTTTTAAATTATTTCTTGCTTGGGATTAGAAGTGTAAAAGAAAATCGATTTAACCCGGTAGTAGTTGTCCGCATAAATCGCATTTAATGTTTTATATTTTTCACCATTTAAACCGTGCCCATTGTGCACTTACGACATACATAACTGAACAATACCAACACCTATAATAACACTTAGGTCCTTTACCAATAAGTGTTCAAGTGTAAAGGCGAGTCAGCAAAACAAGAACATAAAACATGAACGAACTTACAAACAGAAATAAAGAGACATAATTCTTATAAATTCATATTTGTATTTTTTATTTTGCGGTTAACAATGCTACATCGTACCTACATAGAAATATAATATTTGAATTGAAATGGTCAATAATAATAATAATTATAATATTTAAAAAATTGCTAATCGGAATAAAATGTTAAGTTTTATATTTATAGTTGAGAAACAAAGTTGAAGGTTAATTTGTATTTTACAATGTTGAAAAAAAAGAAAAAAACATTAAAATTTGTCTCGATAAGTTGAATCTATTTTTTTTAATAATATTATCAATATTAACGCGTAAATTTCTACGAGTTAGTGCTTCGTAGCTCAATGGGTAAGAGCAAGGCGCGGATCCCGATGCATATCGTTATATTACACGGTTAAGATTCGTGGAATAATAGTAGATTATATCATTAAGCGTATAAGTGACACTTTGTGTGGTGAGTCGGAACGGTTGACCTACGAGCGCAGCGAGTCAGACAATTCCTACGAGCCATTTAGTTTAATCAAAATTGTAATAATAAATGAACAATGTCGAGGTTATGGCATTTGACATTTGTTACCGTTACGCCAGTTGGGTTGCATAGGACTGCTCTACTGCGTACTGCACGCCGATTGGTCCGTTACCGTTACGCGAGTTGGGTTGCATAGAATTGCTCCACTGCGTAC
>JARJEB010011066.1:0-18180 GCA_030264535.1 Liometoxenus newtonarum | reverse complement strand
TTAAACGCACTTTTAATTGAAATTTCATTTTGTTCTTTACAATTGAAAAAATTCGTTTGGGATGCCAATTTTCGCAGAGAATGTGGTTAATAGGTTGACAATTATTGTGCAAAAAAATCAAAGTGATACGATCTTCTGAAGTGCAACCATCAGCATTATTAATTTTCCCATGTAAATTCCATGTAACACTTTGAAATACCACGCACGGTATATATGCACATTTAAAACATAATTTATAATTTATTAAGTATAACATTATTGTGTTGTAGGAGTTTCATTAACTGTCTGTTTCATTAACAAGTGCGCTAAAATCGTAATTTCATCAAGAAAATCCCTTTAACAACTTCATTCGGTTACGGGGCATTGCCGAATACCATAATTAAGTTATTTTGAATCTTTGAATGTTTATCCAAAGGCTATAACTAACGAATTTTCTATCTTTAACCTTAACGTATACGATGAAGTTCAGTTTAGGAAAAGATCTTAACTGAAAATGCATATGCAAACCGAGGCAAAGTACTGTTAGCAAAATTTTTAAGATGATTATTAAAAGTCTATAATCTACTCACTTTTCATGCAGTTCTTGATTTTTGTTTATACTTATACTTGTCTAATTGGCAAATTATTTGCTGGTTTTATTATTTTTGTTAGCAGGAATTCTTTAAGCTATAGTTCCTTGTGCTGATTTTGAATACATTCACGTTTCATATTTGAAACAGACTTCACTGCTTGGAAAATAGCCTTGCAATAGACCAGAAAATGAGAGAATAAAAAAACGATCAAATAAATATTGTCAATATAGGTACTTATAGAGCTATATATTTCTTGTCTTTTGTCTTGTATATTTTCTCTTGGTTGTTGTTGAATGTTCTACAAGTATACGAGTATTAGGGTGGTGATACTATGATGATGTTTTCGTTTGTCCGATTTTTACGATGCCTTCCATCTTCCAATAACATAAATCGTGTGTGGGTGACGCTTGTTCAGTGCTACATCAAAACCACCACGAAGGGAAGCGTATCGAAAGCGATTTACGTTTTTATGTGCCTATGTTGTCAACGATAAAAGTAAATATGCGTATATAGCAAAGTTATTTTCTTCACATATGTCCGAATTAGACAGTTAGTGTTGAGACAATGCGATCTGTTTGGTTTTCTTTGTGATTCTATGGTTGGATTTGCTCTATGCGTATTTTTAAAATTACCAACATAAATGAGATTATTGGCGTTATAGGTCTGGCTTCCCGGGCGACTTTTGCAGAACAGCATCTCCTAACTTTTGAAAATAAATTGATTGTATCTGAAGTGCGATGAAGACAATACGGAAATCAGTAATAAAAATTGTTTATTATTTGATTATATGACTTTAATTTTATTGTGTTCACTTTGGCAATATATATTGTTTTGTTATTGTATATACTTACTGAAATGGTTCATATCAAGTTAACCCGTTAATTTAACTTGAATTACCCTGAACTAAAACAAGATCGATGTTTATTATTATCAAATAGATATAAATAAGTACATGCGGAAAGGATAACACAGCTCTGGAATCATTAGAAAGTATCCTTAACAATTTTAGTACATCTTTGTGGTCGCAGATTTGTCATAAAATTCCCTTCGGCATTTATGTACTTTACACAAATATAATAAATATTCTAACGAATTAAGATTTCATTACGTCCATTTCTCGCATGTTTAAATAAATTTTATTAGATATATTTCTTAATTATTATGTCTTTCGCACGGAATTATTAAACATTTCTTTAATATAAATACTTCATTAATTAATCTAATTTAAGTATATGAAAATGCTCAATATGTCCCATTCGTCCGCGCGTCTTGCGCGATTTCTATGAAACAGTGTGCAATTTAATTAAATTATTTATTGCTAAATATAAAATTACATTCTTTCTTCTTATTCAGCCTATTTGTGGTCCACTTCTGAACTGGGCCTCTCCTGTGTATAGTACATTTATACTATCACTTGGAGGATTTGCAATTAATCCACCACGCTTGGCAGACGGGTTGGTGGATGGACAACACTGTCCAAAAAAGACTTAATTAGCGATAGTCAAAGTTGTTGGTATGACTACCGGCGAGCGCTAGGTTCTTTCTATAAACTAGAAACTAGACGAATATTAATATTGGCCTATTGCCGGGATTCGAACCCGAGACGCCTGAATAAGAGTCAGCGGTTATTCTAACTCGGCCATGCGCTCCGCGCATTTACATTAACCGACAATAATTCAATTGAAATAGGACCAATAGAAGAATAAGAATAAGACTTTTGATTAAGAATAAGACTACTTTTTCGTTTAAGAAACAAATAAAAATGATGTATGCAACAAATAATAATCTTTTTTGTGGGTGTATCAGTTTCACAATAATGCAAAAATATATTTTTCTGCAAACCAACTTTATAGGACTAATAGGACTAATAGGAGAATGAGAATAAGACTATATATTGATTAAGAAAAAGACTATTTATTCTTTTACCATAATAAATAAAACTTATATATACAACCAAACAGGGGCGGATTCAGGGAGGGGTAATCGGGGTAATTACCCCCCCCCCCCCTAAGAAGAAAAATTTAAAGGAGCCTTAAATATGAGAAAGATGCATTAACGCAATCTTAAAAAATGAAATGATTATTTATATAGTTTTTTTATACATACTACCCCCCCCACCCGGGCCAGTTAGCTGGAACCGCCCTTGCAAAAAAAAGTGCACTGAGGAAAATATTTTTTTTTGGTGTATATCAATTTTAAACGGATGCAAAAAGATACTTTTTCTGCAAAACAACCTTATACTATACTTAATATTACCTATTTCAAAAAAAAAACTGGAATTCTTACACAGTCAATGGAATTTGTTGAAAAAATCTCATTTGAGTAAATTGATTGCATTATTATTAAATTAAAAAAAAAACAGAAAATAAAAATAAAAGGAATACTTGAGATTATCTTAATGAGCATCATTACACATTTTTATAAATAATTAATATAACATGTAAACTAAAGGTAGGTAGGTAATAGTAACACGAAAATTTAGTACGTGATATAGTATTTACATTAATAGTATAGTTAACTCAGTGGGTGTTTTTTAATAGTTTTCGTTTCCTTGTCACATTGGTAAACGTTCCAAATGTTCGCTATCGGTTATCCCGGTTTTGATTCGTGCGTAGCACTTAAATCAGTCCAATATTTTAAATATTTGAAAGATGAATGCATTTAGGCACCGGGCAGGCCTTAAATTCGAATTCCTAGTCATTTTAAGAACGTTTAAGAAATCCTGCCTGGAGGTTCAATATTCAAAACAGCTTCTCAACTATCGACGAATTTTCGATTTATCATTTATTTTTATACCTATACATATAGTTTCAACTCTTCTCTATCTAATTTAACTCATGAAGATTATCAAGGCCCTTGTATGCCTAGGAAAAACTTCTTAATCAATAAAAGTTCTTGTTGTGTGATGCTTTTCATATATGTATCCCATATTCAAAGTTTCATATTTCGAAACAAAAAGTACCGAATAATGAATTCATTTATGTGATTCAAGTATAGGTATATTAATTACATGCTTCCAAGTGAAAGTTATGTAAACATAATTAAATTGTGATTTTATATTAAAATTTAAACATCGGCTCGGATTGAACTTAGAACTTGGCACGTGCTGGCAAAGTGCGAGAGCAAAAAATGGAAAATGTGTTCAAGAAACTCAACAGCAGTGCGTCATTAACATTCTCAATCTTTTTTAAAGATGTCACATACACGGAGGAAAACGCATCTTATAGGTACGCAATATTATCCAATATGTATTACCAACATACACATACGCTTTTGTTGTTTGGCAAAAATATACCTATATTCATGTTCAAGTATAATGACCTAACAAACCCAAACTTCGTTTTCATTTTCATCTCGTGCACGTCCAAAACTATTTTCACGTTACCTAAATTCGTGCTCGTAAAAATTTATTCAATTTCCAACAATAAGTTCATTTACTTCGGAAAAATGTAACAGGAAACGATTTAATTTTACCGCTTCATAACTTATTTATTACTCTTTACACTTAAAATTTCAATTGATCATTTTTTTCACATCGTCACATCGTAGTTTCACTGCACATTATCAAAAATATTTAATATTCAATAATATAATAAGTTGATGACACAAGAAAGCAATAATTTAACGATTTTATTCTTTATTCGTGATTGTTGTTTATGCAGAAGGTAGAGAGCTTTTAAGCATCCTCTTTCTATTCGTTTCCAAAAAAATAAAACTATTTTGTTCAGTAATCTAAGAGATGTTTGTGTTACGCAAATTTCAAGCATAAAAGAATGTAAGTTTTAGCTATAACTTTTAGAAGTGTGAAAGAAGGACGCAATGTAACGGCAAGAAACAAATTATATTCAGGTATAACAACAAAACATGAAACATACTTTTACAACAAACAATATTAAAGTTAGTTGTCTCTATGCTAAGATGCTAAGAAACATTTTTTTTTCGAGTATAATGTGTGTGTAAGATCTCATGTTAAACTTTGTATTAATGCGTTAAGTTATTATTATAAGTAGAAAAATAGTTTGTTAGCACGATTGGAGATTACACTTCATTTATTACAAGACATATAATGTTTGATACATTTAGCGATTTGGCACATCTCATTTGTAAATACATACATTACTTTTGCATGCGTGCAGAAAAGCATATCATCGTTGATTGTAGGAATATAACCAGATACGCAACGTCTGTGTTAAAATTCGTACCTGCCCGTGCACCACCTGATGTTCTTCGTATCAAGTGCTAAACTATGATGCGTCAGTGCCGCCCACACAATTGCTCCTACAAGTAAGTAGGTATACAAGACTTTTCATATCTTGTTCAATTCCTACAATCAACGATATCATGCAATGACACGCCTTTTCTAAGTTAAAGACTAAAGTAGGTAGAAAGTAGTATTATACCTTTTTGTCGGCGTGGCCCAAAACTCATTACACTCATCTTATCGATCTCATAAAATTGCATTCACAAATCAATTCAATTGTTTCATTTATTTCCACATGTCTTTTAAAACTCTTTAACACTTTATACATTTACTAAGCCAATTATTGTTACTGTATAAGTATAAAACACAATTTGCATTAGAAAAGGGGGTTCAGACGATAGATGAAGGTCAATGTTACAATGTCATACCGTAATTACTATATACAGGGTGTTCCAGACCAAACGATATAGCGAAAAATGTCAGATTCTACATGAAAAACTGAGTAAGAAAGTCCAATACCAAAATGTTCAGGGAAGCACCGTTTTTAAACGGGAAGCAATGTAAGTTGACAAATCAGAGAGCTTTCCCATGTTCAGAAACCACCTGTTTCAGGAACTCAGTAGTTGCTATGACATTGTTGATCGGGCCATAATTTCTTTGGTCGACTGTAACTGAGTTCCTGAAACAGGTGGTTGGGAAAGCTCTCTGATTGGTCACCTTAAATTGCTTCCTGTTTAAAAACGGTGTTTCCCTGAACATTTTGGTATTGGACTTTCTTACTCAGTTTTTCATGTAGAATCTGCCATTTTCCACGGTATCGTTTGGTCTGGGACACCCTGTATATTTAAAATTAATTGCTTTTTTAAACTTGCTTGTATCATCGAACATCAGTAATTTTGATTTCAGATTTCACATCGTAATTTCTCTTAATAGACCTTCAGACTTCTACATTTAAACTACAATTATTCCGGTTTTATTACCTTATGTAATAATATCTTTATAATTATACGATTTACACGTTGATTAATTAACATAATTTTAATGCAAAAATTCTTACTCTTCTCTGAACTAATCAATTACAAAATAAATAATTAAATGATTCATTCCGCACTTTGAATTTCTTATACAATAATTGTTTTATTTTCTGTTTTGTTGTACAGGCTGATGAATTACTCGACGATTTATTCTGTCTGGATAATTCATTGCCATCCGCCGATGGTTTCAAAAACTCCGATAATGATTTAACGAGCTCTGAGATAAATATTAAGAATGAACCGTTCTCGTTTTCCGATGCTGAACTTCATGCATTGGCGAAAGACCGTCAGAAGAAGGATAATCACAATATGAGTACGTATAACAATAAAAATAAAAATTATTATGTGTTTTTCTCCTTATTATAATAACGTATCCTTGTTTTTGTAGTTGAACGCCGACGAAGATTCAACATAAATGATAGAATAAAAGAATTAGGAACTTTGTTACCGAAAAACAATGAATCTTACTACGAACTTGTACGTGATGTTAGGCCAAATAAAGGAACAATACTAAAGTCCTCCGTAGAATATATAAAATGTCTCAAGAACGAAGTCCAAAGGCTTAAACAGAACGAAGCGCGCCAGAAACAGATTGAGAATTTGAATAGGAAATTACAGTTGCGGATACAAGTAAGATTTTTATAGTTTTCTCATAGAGATGATGAGCTATGGAAAGTATCCATTTTGGACATTAGTGGGACATTTATGTGGACACGAGACACGACACTTTGTAGATTGTTTTTTTAGGCTTACGCCACAGCACCTAGGCCACTTAATTGGACCCTTTGTGCATCTCCTGACGTTAGTAGTTAGTAATTTGTGACGAATATAAACATCCAAGCCTTCCAGGCGAGAGAAATCCGTGAAAGGAAACTCTCGCCCGGATGGGATTCGAACCCATGACCTGTCGGTGAACGAGTATGATGCCTGGACACTCTGACCACTCGACCACCACGGCCCCTGACACGACACTTTAATAAATGTCCATAAATGGAGGGGGAAACGGTAAAAATCAGGCTCAAAAGCCCAAGGCACCCTAAGGTTGTCCAAAGGTCACAAATTAACCTTATTGTGAGCAAGTTCATAACCCTGTTTGTAAACTGGTTTGTGTCAGAGTTTGTGAATAGTTTCAAGTTTCAAGAAAAGAAAAAAGTTTCATTCTACAATTTTGAATTTTTACACTAAAAAGTGAAACATGATGTCGGTTTAAATGTCCGAAAATGTCATTTATTTGAAAAAATGTCTTATGGTTGGATGATTAATGTCCAAAAATGTCCGGACATTTATTCGGATACTTATTAGTATACATGTCCGGACATTAATCATCGTTTTAATTGGCATATGGTTTTTTCTAATTTTTTAACTTGATACGGTCCATAATAGATGCAAACGGAAGTAAAATGGGAACCAACCCACCCAACCACAGAATATATACTAACAGAAGCGACACTTCGTGTCTTTTACCTTGAATTTCGACAGGCCCCGTTTAGTGACCTTTGTCTTGTCAGCCATGTTGTGAGTAGGTTGGAATTTTCGGGAAATTTGAATTGTGAGGTAAATTCAAATTTGTGGCAGATTCCAACCTCCACACAACATGGCTGACGCGCCGAGGGTCACCAAACGAGGCCTACCGAAAAACGCCTGTTAGCATATATTCTGTGCCCAATCCAAACCAAATTAACCTTAAAAATAAAACATTATATAAAACATTAGTTTGTAACCTTGTTTGTAACACCTGGGTGGTGCCAGAGTTTGTGAATTGTTTCAAGTTTCAAACATGAAAAAGTTTCATTCTACAATTTTGAATTTTTACAACAACAAAAAGTGAAAGAATGATGTCCATTTTAGTGTCCTGAAGTGTTATTTATTTGAAAAAATGTCTGATGTTTGGATTATTAATGTCCAAAAATGTCCGGACATATCTTCGGATACTTATTAGAATAAATGTCCGGATATTAATCATCTCTAAACTTTTTTTTTGTTTTAATTGGCATATGGTTTTCCTAATTTTCTAACTTGTTACGGTCCATAGGAGTTGGAAAGGGAAGCAAAATGCCATGGCCTTCATCTAAACGACTTCAATTGGCAACCAGGAAGCACATCATCTAATCAACTGTATAAAACCTATATGAATAGTCAACTAAATCAAGAAACACAAGATTCAATCATGTCCACACTACTGCTATCTGACTCTGTAAGAAGAGCAAGTTTACATGTATGTCACTATACATATGAACATGAAACAAAACAACGAGATTTTGTTTAACTTATTACTTAAACTCTTATTTTTGTAGATGCCTGACGTAATCACTGAAGCCGCCCTGAGTATTTCAGCAATGGAAGAACTAATGGATGACGATGAACCTGTAAATGGAGTTCATGGTGATCCAATGCTTCCATCACCACATGCATTACCTGGAGACACATTACTAGCATCGCCTTCACATCCCGTCCATGCTTCGGATCCACTCATTCTGGAGCCCCGATTACCAACGCCGACCAGTCACATTGATCCAGTCGACGGCGATACTTTAGATATCGATATGATTGCATGATACAAACTAGCACAATTGTTTCCATCGATAACAATTGCGCGGATCGAACATATCGAAAATATAGAGTACCTACATGTGCATGTGCAATTTTTATTTATTAAGGAAATTGCGAAAGTACTTTGTTCTTGAACACATCAAAAACTCCTATTACGTTAAAATGATAAAAATTATTACTATTAGTATTGTTTCATTTTAAAACATCTTTCTTTTTTAGATATTATCTATAAACGTATACATATATTTATAATATGACTAATTGCTTCGGTAATAAGTTGTAATTCAAAAACGTCAAAGCTACCGCAGCATTTAGTCAATTTTTTTTTGCAATAATTCTGCAATTTAGTGCTCATTTATCGATGTAAATTATTGTCATAACTGATGTTAGTTACTATATGAAGTTGTAGATATGATGATGCGTACATAGTTTTTTAGTTTTTTGTTGTTTGTTATCTTATTATGAAGATTATCACGAATGCGTTCCAGTATTATTCACACAAGCAATATTCAGGAGCACATATAACGTACCAAAATGTGACTTCCTTTTAGAATCGTTACCTAATGACTTATTAAACATTGTTTACTTATTATTATAATTAATGACATTTTGAAGTGATACAAATTCCCATGTAATCCTTGATTAACGAATTTTCCATGGATTCCAAGGAATTTTCTCCAACTTTCTGGTACTAACTGTAGGCAACCAGATGTACAAATTGTGAATCACCTAATGATTTATTCATTTGTGGGAAGCGAAATTAGAAACAAACCATTGGAAAAATTGGAAAATAATAATAGCATAATTGATCATCTTGAGCAACATGCAATTTGAAGATCAGAGAGCATTAATTGAAGAATTACAGTAGCCTCTACACATTGTTTCTACTTATTATTGTAATTAATGACATTTTAAAATGACACAAATTCCCGAGTAATCCTTGAAAAATGAATTTTCTTAGGATTGCAAGGAATTTTCTCCAACTTTCTGGTACAAACTATAGGCAACCAGATGTACAAATTGTGTATCCTTATCTAGTGATTAATTCATTTGTGGGAAGCGAATCTAGAAACAAACAATTGGGAAAATCCCTTGGAGATGGAGGGTAAAAAAACAAATAATAATAGCATAATTGCTCATCTTGAGCAACACGCCCTACACATTGTTTCTACTTATTATTTTTAAAATGATACAAATTCCCGAGTAATCCTTGAAAAATGAATTTTCTTAGGATTCCAAGGAATTTTCTCCAACTTTCTAGACTAACTATAGGCTACCAGATGTACAAATTGACTTTCTTTTAGAACCGTTACACCTCGCGTTACACTAATAATTTATTCATTTGTGGGAAGCAAAATTAGAAACAAACAATTGGAAAAAACCCTTGGAGATGGAGGGTAAAAAAACAAATAATAATAGCATAATTGCTCATCTTGTGCAACATGCAATTTGAAGAGAACATTAATTGAAGAATTACAGTAGAAACAGAGCCTATACACATTGTTTCTACTTATTATTGTAATTAATGACATTTTAAAATGATACAAATTCACGAGTAATCCTTGAAAAATGAATTTTCTTAGGATTCCAAGGAATTTTCTCCAACGTTGTGGTACTAACTATAGGCAACCAAATGTATAAATGTGACTTTCTTAGAATCAGATTTATTCTCGGATTTATTATTCATTTGTAGAAATAGAACTAATGATCTTGCACTGTTAGCGTACGGAGGAAAATTAAATATACAATTGGAAAATTTTTTGGCGACTGGGGGAGGAAAAACAAATAATAAAAATTAGAATTCTCTGGAACTCAACGAGAGTAACACGCAATTTCAAGATCCGAGAAGAAGAATTAGAATCTCCATACATTGTTTACTTATTATTAGAATTAATGACATTTTGAAATGATACATATTTCCGCAGAATCTTTGAAAAAATTGATTTTGACAGGATTCCAAGGAATTTTTGGAATTTTCTCAAAAGTTGTGGTACTAACTATAGGCAACCAGACATTCCCTTTTTTAATGGCCGATTGGTTGGCAGTAAACAATTAAAATTTTAACTTGTAACTTTCGTTTAGCTTGTTTTGTTTTGTGTTTGTAATAGTAAAAGTAAACATTTATGTTAATCTGTTTACATCTCTGTTTACATTATACTTTGTAATACAATGCGTTTCAATGACAAGGAACTGAAGCAACTAGCTGGAAACGATCCAATTATTCAAGCTGAAGGTATACTGAATTATATGAAACCACAAAACAACGATTGGTCCGATTGGTATCAACAACCAGCGTACAAGGAACGCATATTCAAGCTAATTAACAATTTTCTATTTTACTATCGCACTAACGAACCTGAAGAACCGTTAGGAGTCTTCGTTTTGGAACACATGGAAGTTGCGTATGAATCACCAGGGCCTGCCTTCGCATTCTCGTTAACATCCAGCGATGGGAAACATACATTTGGGTGTCGCTGTCAGGAAGATTTAAATAAATGGGTATCTGTTCTCAAGGTAGCTTCCTATAGTTATTTGCGATCTCTGCATGAAATACTTCAAGTCAAATTGGAAAGGCTTAAAGCTCCAGCGACGAATAACTGGACGCACAACCAGGCTAGTAATCATATTAGTAGACAATTTGAATTTGGTAATATCGCAACAACAAATAATGACAACCATGATCTCACATTGATTACAAAAAAGATTAATAAGTCTACGTTTTATAGTCAATCTCAAATGTCGTCAACGGAAACCACCGAAGACGACAAGAAATGTGTCGTAATTACAAAAACAAACAGGTGTGAAATGAATAATGTACCTGTGGAGAAGTTAATTGATTTGTAAATTTATCTTTAAATTATTGGTACAATATTTTTTGAATATTCAACGAATACAGCTTTAAATATTAATGGAGAAAATCATACAAAAAAAACCATTTATTTTAATAGAAAAAAATAGCATAACATTCATTAAATGCTTTTCATTTTAGCCATCAATTCTTCCAAAGACTCTTCATCATCCTGAGCTTCAGTTCCAGTTTGTCCTTCTGCGGGAGGCACATCAATATTATATGCATACGCAATACCGGCAGCAACATCCAACTTTTCGTCATTTACCACACTCTCCTCCACCAAACTAATACCCCATTCATTGTCATCGTGTACGGGTAGTTCCTCATTTTTAATATCAGTCTTGAAATGTGTTTTCCGACCTTGTTTCAGTTTCTGCTGCTTAATACAAGAGTTATCCTGGCATGTAACGTTCGGTTTCAACTCCATGGTTGGAAAGAAGTCTGTCAGCGCGCTGTAGCCCAAATAATGCGACACCGTACCAAATTTAAGTAAATATTTAAGTGTGTTTTGTACAAGTAGACCAGCAACAATTCCCATTGTTGTTGGTAAACTAGCAGCGCAGACACCTTCGCGTTTCAAAGTTTTTTCATCAATTTCCGAAGCAACAACTAATGGTGGAACGCAAGCAAAACAAGCTGTTTCCCCAGGACAGATGAATTGGATGTGGCCGGAGACTGCGTTTTCAGCGACGCCTGATTCGAACCATGTAATATCGTGTTCGTTACATGCGGTATTTACCGCTAAACGTGCTTCGTAATTGTCGACACAACATAATACTAAATCAACACGATCCCCATCAATTCCTCCACGACTAGAAATGTTTATAAAAATTATTTTAATTTAATCATTTGCCGTCACTAGGACCGTGTTGCGTTAGCTCTCGTAAGTACTTAAGTTCCGTTAACGCGCTTAAGCGCTCACAAGCTAAGTGTGACGTCAATGCAACCATGCAATGATCATACAAACGAACGTTTTATCCTCGCCTTTGTCTAAAGATAAGAATTAATGCAAATATTTGCTAAAATTTCGTAATCATCCATTTTGCACTTCTAAAAGCACAGCACAGAACGCTTATAATGAAAAGTGCATACAAACACACAAGCTAACGGAATACGACCTAAATGATATAACTTACGTCAATTGATTACAAAAGTGGTCATAATTTTCCAGAAGGGTAATATTATAATTGTGACCGTCAACCATAACATCTGGATTGATTTCTTGCAATGTGCAAGAAGCTGCTTCTACTTTAGTCCTGCCAGTTTGATGTGGTTGAAAGAAGAGACGATTCATATTAGCCATTTCGACGGTGTCATAGTCGAACAGAATTAGTTTTCCAATGCCACATCGGGTTAACATTTCAGCAGTCACACTGCCTACACCACCAACACCTACAATAGCTACACAATAGTCCCGAATCTTTTCATAATTATTGACAATTCCCATTCGTTTCAATGCCATCAATCTACTGTAGGGATTTGTATCAATTACAACATCGGACATTGGTTCCAAGTCGCTACGCTTTGGTGTTGCTTTGGCGATCTTATCATCTTCATCAAGTTTCTTTAACTGCTTCATGTCCATGTCAATATTTCAAATATTTAAAGTTTAAACTGAAAAAGACTAGTAAACAAATTGAGATTAAAATCTAGAAGTAACAGCTGTTCAGTTATTTTCAGTTTTTTTTTTTTTTTTTGATTTAATACTTGAAATTTGGAATTAGATATTTTTATCACTTACCTAATGATTTAGGCAGTATCTCGCAGACTTGCTATGGTGTTTATAATACTATTAATTATTACGAAGCGATTTAATTAATAAAATTAAATAATTAGCAGCCAGGCACGATTGGAATGTTATGAATCGTTCACGCTTGCTGAGCTGTCATCTTTCAACTTTCACTTTTTTGAGGTTACATTCGATGAGAAGTCACTGTTTTGAAGTCTGGATTGGATCTCGGATTGTATTAAATTAAGCTCTAGGTTCTATTACTGTTGTAGTCCGTGGTCAGTACCAAAACTCTCAATTTCCAAAGCAATTTATCTTTATTTAATTACTAAATTTTGTTTTACAGTTTTAGATAATGGCTTGTTATTGGTTGCATCAGCATGACATGCACATTACAATTCCAAACATAGAAGAATCAAATGCAATTACATATTACAATATTGTAGTAAATATAGCAGAAGTACAATGGGATGTTGCACATCGTTATAATGAATTTTACGAGCTTCATAACAGTTTGGTGTTGGATCATGGAGTATCGAAAGATGCCTTACCAGCCAAAAAAGTTTTCGGAAACAAGTCGCCTGAATTCATTGAAAGTCGACGTATTGCATTGGAAGATTATTTAAAAAATATGCTCAAATATTTAACAAGAACAATGCCACAAGTGTTTGTTGAGTTTCTTCATTTGCATTTGTATGATGTTTTCTATTTGCTACAGAAAATGGCGTCAAATTTTTACTTGAAAAGCGAAACCATCTTGAGTTCGAATTTAATGCAAAGTTTTAATCCATTAGAAGTAAGTTTATTGAATTTGTTGGATATCATTTGATTTTATCCTCTTTTTTTTAGTTACATGCAATTGGTACCTGTTTAAAATATCCATTTCCGAAGATTGAAGAGAGTAACGACACAAATGATTTAAGTAATGTTTTAGAAGTGTGTTCGCAATTAAAGAGTTTACAAATTGAAGGGAAAGCAACACATATTACAAGTAATATTTGTCCAAATAAATTGTCGATTGATTTAACTTCATTCAAGGTGCAGATTATTAATTATGTACCTACTATTCACACTTTTAAAATACGATTGCTTAGGCCACACACCGGAAGTTTTTATAGTTTAGTTAACGTTTACAATGTTGCAATATTTCTCGAAATTGCGACGCCATTTTAATAGCTTGTCCTAGCCTAGCATCGTTTTCAAAACGTGTGTACAGTACAGAATTAAGTAAAATATCAAGTCAGAACGAGTTATTTTTAGAGCGTCGAGACACTGTCAGTAAACAAATATAATTTTGACAACGTAACTGTTTTGGGCCAACTAAGAAATACAATTAAAGTATTATCAGTCCACTTTACAGAGCTTCAGAGTGTCGCACAAATACTACAGTGCGATGATGTTCATAAAACCAGTATTAACAGTAGTCAGGTGTGGACATCAATCATCAAAATGGATCTAAGCTCTAACAAATTAAAAGAAATCGATGAATCAATCAAACTGGCACCCAACATTGAAACGCTTATATTGAACGATAACGAAATACAAGAAATCAATAATTTGACGTCGTTGACGAAACTGAAACACTTCTTTGCATCGAATAATCGGATATCTAACTGTGACGATTTGCACACGAAACTCGGAAATGTACTAACGTTAAACTTATCACAAAATCGCATTTGTCGAATACAAGGTTTGTCTAAACTGTATTCCTTGGAAACATTAGTTTTAAGTGCAAATAGAGTAAATGATGTTGATGATGTTGCTTCAATCGGCGATCTTCCCTGTTTGGAAAATATCACGCTAACCGGAAATCCGGTATCTACTGTTATCGATTATCGCATTAAAGTGTTGCAACATTTTGGGGAACGTGCCCGAGAATTGTGTTTAGACAATGAAAAACCTTTACAGGCTGAAATTGATAAGGCACTAGTTTTACGTGCGTTGCAAATTGGTAGAGAAAGCAGTTTTGTATCAAATATGCGTAACAAGTGACCTTATTTTTTAATTTATATAGGTAACTCATCGTTAATTTTAAAATTATGTAGTTTTATGTTTATAATGTGATTTATTGTAATAATATTCAAACTATTTTCATTTCGATTTGTAAAAAATAGTATATTATATGACCGATTATGACAGCCATTGCTCACGAAGATGATGTTTGAGCCCACGAGCCGCAAGGCGAGTGGCGCAATTCACCTGAGTGAGCAATGGCCATAATCGCGAATATAATACTATGCACTATAACTGACAAGTGAAACAATATGGCGGGCGATTCACATCGAGCTATGGTCGGAATTCTTCGGGTTCTTTCGAGATTTTAGATCATATAGATTAGTTAGATCGGTCACTTCAAATTTGTTGAACTTTAAATGATCTTCGAAAATACTCGATCAATGTTATGAAATTAACAGAATTTCTCGGGTTTCTTCCAGATCTTAGATCATATGGATAAGTTGGATCGGTCACTTCAAATTCGTTAAATCTTGTTGAACTTGAATACGCGATCAATGTTACTTAATTGAAAATCCATAACTCACGGTAGTGAGTTATGAAAATCCATAACTCACGGTAGTGAGTTATAGGTACCATTAATCACTCAAAAAAAAATGCTAATAATGAAATGTTAATAACTTTGAATATTATTAATATTTGCGTGCAATATATATTTTTATAGCAGAATGCGTTGTTAATAAGCCTTGGATTGGGATTTTTCCTGTTTCCCATTCTGTGTAAAGTACGCTTTTCTTGTTCTAAAATATAAATTAAAATAGGTAAGTTTATTCCGTCTTCAAGAAACAATATCTGTGATGTTAAAAAACTATAGACGTAGACCCATTTATTTTTTTTGTCTATTTACCTACTTTCATGACCAGAGTTCGAGTTCACATGTTTTTTTTACAAGACTTTTTCATTTTTAGAAAAAAAAAAAGTGGAAAAAATCTAATAATTATTCAAATATTCATCCTCACGGGTCATGCAAGGCAAGGCGACTTCCAAAATTATATTCACATACCTGTATAAGAAACACGTAATAAAATGAAAGGGTGAAGTGAACTGGCCGTTTAATAAGATTACGTAACGCATTTACTACCTAAAAGGGCACGGGCACCCTACGAACGCAACGTGCAACAAAACAAAGAGGTGGCTGCTGACCGTGGAGTTCATGTCCCATCACCGATCACCATCAGACCTCCTGATCCAGAACGAAGACTCGGAGTTTCGGGTGTGTAACCGTACCCCTGCCTGTTCCTGTCCTGTTGACCCTCTTCTTACTTCCCGTTTTTTGCTTACAACGTTACATCCCCTGCCCTATCGTATGTATGTACAAATTCCAGCCCAAAGACTTGATCGACTTGAAACTTGGAAGTTATGATGGTGGGGCAAATGTGCTCTGTTTTAAGTGGGGGAAGCGAGTCATTCGTAGACGTAGAAGCGATAGCGGTAGCAACATCAAGCAGCGAAGCAGCTTAAAAGCGAAAAAGAAAAAAAAACACTAAAAACAAAACAAAACTTCGCCTGCGACTGCAGTTTATCGTACGATTGCAATTACAGTGCATTGCAGTGCATTTATTGCAACCACCGTGGACGCAACCACGAACATCTAAAGACCAAAAGAGGGTGCGATTATAAATACAAACCCTCTTTTATTATTAAGTAGTTCGATTTCATTTTGTTTTTCGTTGTTATTTTATTACAAGACAACGTGAACGTGACGCGTTATAAAAAAGCGCAGATTGTTGTGTGTTTGGTGCTTTTTGATTAACTAATTTATTAATCATATAAACGAACTAAAAATTAATGTTAATTAAAGTCAATTGGTTAATTAGTATTAAATTGAAGTCAAAACACATTAATGGTTAATGACATGGATAACAACAGTAATCACAGCAGCAATAATGGGGACCGTGACGATGTGTTACTTCGAAGATCGACGACGCCGACGTCGGCGTCGATTTCCTCAAGTCTGATGCAGTTGGGTCCACTTAATCAACAAATTCATAATTTGACGAATGTTAACTGTAGCGGTATCGGTAGCTCGAGACAATCCCCGAAAATTACAACCACGACCACGATGATAACATCACCGTCGGCGTCGACGATACCAGTTGGATCTGCATCGACGTCCGTTGCTTCTTCATTGTGCGTTTCATCGATAATTAGAAACACTTCCTCGCCGGCAGCGTCAGTATCACGTAAAATAATGAGCATAAATCACAATAATACATGTAAGTTTTAAAAAATATATTCCACCAAATTGACAAAACATGTGTCAAAAATGAAACGCTGATTGCGGAACTTTGTTGAAACATATCCGAAATGTTATTAAATTTTTTTTGAATTCGATTTGTTAAACTCAATTCAGTTTCTGGCTTACAGTTTTGTCGATTTGGTAGAAACCCGCCTTTAAAGTTGAGAATTTTAGTTTCTCATCTTTTTCTGTTCAATTTATATTTATTATATTATTGTGCGCAATTCATACCTTTAAGGATGCCTAAGATTGCAACAACAAAAAAACTGGTGGCGCACAATTTATAAGCTTTGGCATTCGCGGTTCTTATGTCTTCGTTTTCTACTCTTCTTAATATATGTTTATATCGTAAGCATTCAGTATTTAAATGCAAAAACTAGAAGACGATGGCACTCATTGGTTTGTATTGTATGCGATGCCGCGAAGCATTTTGTGGAACGCAGCTCACAGACTTGCAAGAAACGCAAAAAGCTTAAGAACTAAGAAGCATCACAAGAAACGAAGCAACGCATGAAGCATTTGTAATTATTGCAAGCAGAAACTTAGTAATTTGCGACAATAATTCCGAAATTTATTGCCTTGCGTTTAACGTTCCATATAACGTTCGTCGTTCAATATACGTACTCGTCGTAATTATTTGAGGACATTTGAACTTTGAAAAAGATACTTAATAGACCTAGGTACTTATTTTTGTATAAAATGAGCCAAGTTGGTATTAAAGGATGAGGCAAAAACATAATTAAGTATGGCTTCGATCACATGACATTCAAAATATGTATTTTATATATTTACTTACTTAGAATTAATTCCAATAATTCTAAAAAACCTTTTTTTTAGCGCAGCGCGTTTCGATAAATACAGAAATTGAAAATATTCGGATTTTTAAGAAATATATGAAAAATCGGTAGAAAATTCTAAAAAATCGTTTGGGGATTTTTAAGGAATTTTATTTGAAAAATCCTTATTTTTGTATAAAATGAGCCAAGTTGGT
>JARJEB010011056.1:0-13239 GCA_030264535.1 Liometoxenus newtonarum | reverse complement strand
CGGTCAGTTCGGAACTAGTTTGGTGCTTTGATGAAACGAAGCTTATAAAACCGAGTCCAATGGACGAGTTTTATAATGCTTCTTAAAGCATGAATTACTTATACTATTTTATCTATTTTCCGCTAATTTTAACTGCAAATAAAATAGAAATCGAGTAAGCAAATAAAAATACATTTCTAAAGTGTATGGTAGGGAACCCAAATTGCGTTGCTCAAAATGGTCGACGTTTGAACGTGACAGTAGCAGTGTTTAAACATAACGATTAACGAGAAACCAGTGAATTATTCGTGAAGCGGCAGCAAACAGTATTAATAAAATACTACCAGAAAAATCAAGAAAGGCATATTTAAAATATGAAATTTTTCAAACGACGAGTTTCCTGGTAGAATTCAATGCGCAATGCGGATGCGTCAATTTTACTTTATGCAACTAGTTGTCTAAGGAAACGTTATAGAACCGCACCATGGCATGCTTTAATTTCATACTTTAATTAACTACATTGGGTATTCTAATTGGTATATTATGAAGGCAAAATAGATAAAAATAGTTTTGTGGTTTTAAAATGTGAGCTAGAAGTTCGACCGCTGATATTTTAGAACAAGAAAATTATTCTGAAAAGCGTCGCCGCTCATATTTGAGAACGACAAAATTATTTTTCATATAAATTTATAATTTAAAAAAATTATGATTTTTTTGTATCAAAAGACGCGGAAAATTGTTGTCTTGATCTGATTGCAATTTCTTTTCATGCAAATGGAGAACAGGAATCTGCAAAAAGATGATATACCGTGTAAAATCCCTATGTTCAGCCTTATGCCCTACCACCTGGTACACATAAATCATTCCTTAACGAACTTATAAAGATAAACGGTGCGGAAGAAATTTGTTAAAAACATTTTTAAACTATTATCACTCAATGGAAGTTATACCTGCGAGTTTAGCCAAAGAAATTAAAAGTAAACGAAGAAGAAATTTTCGAAAAAATCGACCATGCAATATTTCATCAAGTAGAAGTCACACTACGCGCGTTGCTGCGCCAATTCACTTTAAAGAAATTAATATTTATTACGATAGTGACGCGTCAGTGGAAGAAGCAACACCATATAAAGGCCAATTTATTACAAAAAAACAAATAAAGTCTGGAAAAGATCAAACGCCCAAGTCACCAATAGTTATGGTTATGCCTCCGCCAAGTGAACCGTGTTTATCGATAATTGATTTCAACATAATAACTGAAAAAGAATTAAAAATGCTAAATTTGTCTTAATTTTCGTCTATTAATTAATTAAATTGTACGAACGAAAATACAAATTATAATTTCACTGAATTAATTAATAAAAAGTAAACAAATCAATTTATAAAGGATATTTAAGACGAAATTTTGCTGTCTTGGCACAACGAATTAACATTTTTCTTCATTTACGAATCCTTTTCAGATAATTCTTGATATCTGGCGTACATCATTTTCTTAACACAATCTTTATACGATTCACCAGCCATGGCTTGATACGTTCCTGATTTATTACCAAGACCTACCGAGTTGACTCTTTGTTCCGCTTGAATAATGGTTGTCCTACCTTGGTTGCTTTTCCCAAGACCTTGTCCTTCACTCCACCCCATTTTCTGCAGAAGTCGATTCCCAACATTTTCCGATCCAATCGGTTCGGAGACGGAAGTGGTAACAACTGGAATTTCAATTTCGCGTGATTTTAAGTATTTCTCTTTAAGTTTACTGGGAGTAGGTTCATCGGGATCACCATATTTGAGTCTCCTTTCTTTAGCACGATCGCGATAAACGATTTTTTCTGCTTGAGAAATGGAATCGTTCCTTCGTTTTCCCGATTTGAGGTTTTCCAAATTTTGTTTGTGTATTGCTGAGAATTGAGCATGTTTTGTAAGAGCATCGGTATTTGGTAACATACGTTTGCACAGATTGCATATCAACGTATTGAAGTCTAAGAAATCTAAATCATTTATTTTGATTTCCTCTTCATCAGACGACTCGCTCTCACCACCGTAAGCAGCTACTAATGGAGTTTGAGCATTGGACATGTCAGCTTCAGTGAAACCATTACTAATAATATGGTTTGCTTTCTTTTCCAAGACGGAAAACCCGATATCGGCTGAACCCGACGAATATCCAGCACTTCCTGGATGATTATCGCTGAACCTAGACGGTTGGATGTCCTTCTTTTGGTTCAATGTCTTCGCCCATCTTTCCATATCTTTCGCAATCTTTTTAGCCACTTTCACTTTATCTTGCTTCTCACTTTTCGTTTTCTTGGAAGTTGTTTCTTGTTGCTGTTCTTCAGTTGGTGGCTGAACTGCTCCATACTGATCGTAATTATTTGGTGCTAATATGTATGTTAATTTCTCACGATCCCAATATAAATACTTCTGAATGACACTGTTCCAGTAATATTGTGAGTTCTGATCATAATATAGACCTGTTGTTGAATCATAGTAGTAACCACTTGCTTTATCGTATGTGTATTTGCTGACATCAGGAATTGCTTTGAACAAAAACAAAAAAAAACACGTCAAAAAACATGTTTCGGTTCGTTTACTTAAAATCAGTGATTGCAATATTGCATGACGACTAGCGCCAGTGCAAATAAATACAGTTTGCACCGGGTGCTTCCTGAGGGTGCAATCCGATTCCCGTCATAACCTTAAAACTTAAAATTATTTGCTTCCGATATGGCACTGTAAACCACTCAGAGTAGTTCCAACCTGTTTGAAGTACTTCAAAACTACTCAGAGTAGTTAAAGTGACATATCGATCGCATAAAATTGACGCAAACTATTGCACTAGGTGCTATCAAATACACCCAACTGGTGCATTCAGCAATGCATCCGGTGCATAAACGATTTTAAAATTTAAAAATATTATGAATAGATGAAAGTGTGACTTACGATATCTTTTACCATCTGTACCATTAGGAACAGACATATGTGTGGAATCAAAGAACGTTTTGTTGGCTTGTAACTGTTGAATCGCTGATTGAGCAACAGCGGCTGCTGCATTCGCCGCATCCATTTGGTTTTCTTGCTGGAGTGTTATCGAATTTCCGGCGTTAATTTGCTGTGTGAAATAGTTTTTATAATAAGCGAAATAATGTTGATATTCAGCAGCGGTTTTAGCGTATTTATTTGCTGAATACTCGGCTAAGCTTTCAACATCGTTTAAACTGTATGTAGTAGGAACTGATGCAGTACTAAATGTAGATTCCGGTTCGGAATATAAATGTTTCGTATCACCCATATTATACTTGCAATATGATAATATTACTAAAATATACAGACATTAAACTTCATCTTCATATAAGAATTCTTAAGGTAGGCGAGCGACCACGATGATATTTTTGGTGAGATTTATGTTTCGTGAAAAGTATAATTTTAGATACAACAGGAGTTTCACAACGCAAAGAGTTGTGAGACACATGAAAGAACACAAATTTTTACGTTCTTAAATGTGTCTCAACTGTTTCCACTGTAAACTCCTGTTATAGCTGAAATTTTAATGACACGAAACAAAAAGCTCATCGTGGACGCCTACCATTAAGGTGCGCGCAACGATGAGATTTTTTGGGAGATTTTTATTTCGTGAAATTTAAATTTCAGCTACAAGAGGAGTTTACAGTGTAAATAGTTGTGCGACACATGAGAGAACACAAAAATTTCATAAAATTCTTCTTATCAAACTTTGCTCTACCTAACAACACATATTTTGTTAACCGATTTGTACGAATCCCATTGTGTGGATACACAAATGAAAAGAAATTTTGGTTTGACGACACCGTACGAGGTCATTTTGCGACAGAAATTTGTGCGAGTTCAGTTATTTCTTGATTCAGTGGAAACACACCATGAAATAATTGTTTCAAGAAATTTTGCTCTCATCGTGGACACTCACCTGCAAACTTATTCAATACCTGTCTTCCCATCAATACTCAGCGGTGGCGTCAAATTATTCAGTGCACCAAAAATACTTAAAGCATCAACAGTTGATTCAGTTCCAAGATAACAAATCCCCCGAGACGTTGATGTTAATGGATCACGACCAATGGCAACTGCTGAGATTTTCTTAACATGTTCTGATATTACATTACTTAGAACAGACATAATTGTGTCTTCCGTTGTTAATGCATCCAAATTTCTTAACATAATTGCTATAAGTAGAAATAATTTATAAATAGAAATAATCTGAAGTCGATTGTAAATTGTAAAATTTTAAAAAAATATATACTTTTTGTGGTATATGTGCATATTTCATCACTGCCACTACCACCTTCTTCACTTTCCATACGTGATGCATGACATTTGAAACAAAGCTCGCGTCGTTTGAAATTTTGTGCTCCACACTGTATAAAATAATTTAATTATTTCAGACTAAGTAAAATGCCAAGAAGACTAATAAATGAGACAAATGCCTCGATGACGTTTATACATCGCAAAGCGTATTCTAATGAAAGAAATACGACCTTCCAGCTATGCAGCTCGATCAACGGCGCCATGATCGAGCTGTATAAGCGTCATCGAGGCAATTGTCTCATTTATTAGTATTATTTATTTCAATTATCTGAACACGTTTCTTATACGTACTTTGATACAGAACCAATCAGCAGAGGCTTTATGTGATGGAGCTTTTTCAGATTGCGGACACAATTCTTTCGGGATGCTATATTGCATTATTGCTCTATATTGATCTTGAAGCATTAAAATGCCCTGTAAAATCAAAATTAAAGATTAGTAATATGCTACAGTTCTAATAAACCCACCCCTCTTACTAAAGAGACCTCTGCTGCCAGGCAGCATTGCATTCCAGCACAAAACGAAGAATTACTTTGATTGTCTCAATTCAATGTCAAAATTACGTCCGTCTATTAATTAAACTTTATCTTTATTAATTGCCAAATATATTTAGAATTACTTCATTTTATTGTTTTGTTTAATTTAGAAATTTACTTGTTTCTAATATATATTATATTTTTTTTTTTAAAGATCTTAATAAGTCTTAGTCATAATTTGTTTAAGTAATTTTTAAGAAAACAATGATTTGGAAATGCTTAGAAATATATAAATTTGTTACTTGTTTGTTTTGTTACTTGAATCTTTGGTCTTTTTGGTACTGCTCGGTATTAAAATTCTAGTATGAACGAGCTGGAAAAACTGTAGTCAATTGTAAACCTTTGTAAACTAAGATACCTGCTTCATTTCCATCCATCGAACTGCTTCTCCTACTGTTGAAAACTCGACAAAGGCAAAACCGCGTGACGCACCTAAACAGCACAATACACACCAATGGCAATATTACCTCAGCCAATTATACAACTTTATTTCACGGTTGAAACTATATGTTTATACTTATTTTATTTTTATGCTTTTGTTTCAATAGGAATATGCAATGGAACATTGCGGTTCATTCATTACCTGTATCTTTCTTCCTTATTAGACGAATATCTTTCGGCATAAGTCCACACTGAATAATATCCTGTCTTATCTAAAACATTTTATGAATAACATTAACAATTTGAAAAGGAAAAAAGAAAAACTGAAACTACATACATCATTTTCTGTTATGTGTTGGGCAAGACCTCGTATCATAATTGTATGATTAGGAGGTTGACTTTTGTAGCCAATAATTTCGGAACCACTGGCACCAAGCAATGCACCACCACAAGAACTATCGCTGTAAAAACAAACAATTAACAAAAATAAAGAAAATTGCTCCGGAAAATACAAACCTGTCTTCACTATCGCGTCCATTATCTCTGTCACGATCTCGTTCCCTATCGCGATATCTATCACGATCTCTTGAACGGTCATCACCCCATCTGGAACCACTCCCAAAACCTCGATTACGATGCTCCTTATCACGATGTGAATCTTTCTCGCGAAAATAGCGATCTTTTCCCTTTTCTCGATAATCACGCTCTCTACTTATGCTTCTGCTTCTATCCTCTTCATAAAAGAATTCTCTTTCTCTTCTATACTCGCGATCATCCTCAATTGGTGAGCCTCTTTCATATCGGTGATCTACAATTAACAAAGAAACAAAATTATTGTTAGGAATGCTTAAGCAACGATGACGCCAATCAAAAGATAATTCAAGTCAGCGACATGAAATCATTTTTAAGCTTTCCTTCGATTTAACTATTATTAAATGACCTGTTAAAGACTTACGTTTATGACTTCGTCGTTTTCTTAGCGGCGGCGAAATTGACCTTGACTGGGAACGTGAATATCGTCGACTACGCGAATTCGATCGACTGCGTCGACTGCTACTATAAGGTGACGAGTTTGATTGATATGGCGAATGATCCTTTCCACGCATATTATACATTGCTTAATGTAAGTACGAATAAAATCCTATAAAACATAAATTACTCTAAGTATCTTATAATGTTTGAAATATAAAATAATCAAAAATAAATGCTTGCTTACAATTCAACATGGCGACCTTATTGTTCCTGTTCGTGATTGGTGTACTTGAAACGAGTTCCTAAAGGTAAATGGAAACTATCCACACTTATGGACTATTTGGTGATGATAACTGAAATCCCGAAAATATTATTACTTTTAGAAGCTCTATAAAAGCTTCACAACGGCGTTGCTATTTAGTTTGTTAAATTTATTGTTGCTACTGCTTACACTCAGCTGTAAAATGTAAACGTAAGTAAACATGACGTAAAGTGCAAACTGCTAACTGACTGCGACACGGAACAGGCGAGCGTCTCGTCTAGAAAACTCGTTGACTCGTTGTGGAAGGATATTCACGCGCCCTATCGAGTAATAGCATGGGTGTATTCGTGTTGGACGCTAAAGTGCTCTTTCTCGCTTATAAGCGCTTGAAACATGTTTGCTTTGGAGAAGTGAGCGCTTAGAACGTTCAGAAGCCAAAGTGAACAACAAAAAATAGTGCTTTAAGCGTGAGCGCGTAAAGTATCTAAGCATCGAGCACGAATACACCCAATGTAGCTAGTTTGTAGTGAGAATGAACTGCGCATTTTTAAAATTTAAAACCACCTTTATGAATACAAATACGTACGGATTGTGCAAAACGAGCCTGAAAAGCGGTACAATTTTTTAATATAATAAAATCTCAAGCTATAGACTCAGAGAATATTTCTTTTTGATTTTTGATTTGATAGAGAATCGAAAATTAAAGAAACAAGTAAAAGACCGGAAATTCATGTGAGGAGTACATACACCATATTTCTTGAAATGTATATAAACAAAACGAGAAACAAAACAAGAGGGTATTTACAATTTTATTGAAAAAATAATCAAAAGTTTTACATAATACTATCTTAATTTATCTTAACATAAACTTAATTCTAATATAATCACATTATTTTTTCGTCAACGTCAATTTGAAAAAAGAAAATTAGATTTGGACATTTTTGACTCAAGAAATTAATGTTTTAAAGTTGAAACTAAAAGATAATTTCTAATAAGTAATATCAAAAATGAAAACAATAAAAAAATGATAATTCGCAATTATATGTATATGTATACAAGATTTATAAGTCCTGATGACTATGATGGTGATGTAGATTTAACTATTGAAGCTTTCAGTGGTAGTTCACTAGCTGATGGTCGAGAATTTTGTTTGGATTCTGTATAGATAACTTTGGTCTTCAAAATATTAAACAATTTAGCATAAGCTTCCCTGTATTGCCTATTGCTGACAGCATAAATCAAGGGATTAATTACACTCGACATCCATGCCAAAATCGATGCAATCACATGTATACTTGGCGGAATGTTGATACTTTTCTCAGAGACATTAACAATTGTTAAAGGTAGGAAAGATAATAGAAAACTAATGAAAATGATGAACATAAGTTTAGTTAGTCTTCTATCGTTGCGTTCTCGTTTACGACTTCGTTTGTCTCCATGTAATTGTGGCAATCTATAAAAAAGTATTTTTTTTTTGAAAATATTTAAATATTCAAATTGGAAAATATTTCCCTTGATTTTTTACCTGTGTAAATCCAATTTCTTTTGGCTTTTTCGTAATTTATAATAAATCATAGCGTATCCAATGATTATTGTGCAACAGGGCAAGAAGAATCCAACTAGGAAGATCATCTGCTTCGGTGACTTTCCGTCCTTTTCGAGTATTGTGCATGAGAATGTCTCGAGGTTTTGTCCCAGGGTTCCCCAAATACCCAATAAGGGTAGAAGCTAGATGAAAAAATAAATATTGCCTGAGTGATGAGACCTATTGTACAGATTTTGGCAACTGGGTCTTAACAATAACATTAAGAACATGCACCAGGCTTTTTTTCTTCTTCTTATATTTATTGACATATGTCCGTAACGACAATGGAACAACAAATATTTGAAAATAAGAAATACCGTTATGTAAGCATTTATTAGATATTTACATTTTTAAAAAGAATTTTAATGATGCATGCTTAAACTTCTAACATAAAATTAAAATTGTAAAATATAAAAGTTACTTTTGACTCTAATCCAGAATATTTAGTTTTTATTTGAAATCAAATTTCATTAACATTAAGCAGTGCCGGATTTGGGTAATGCTGGGCCCTTGGCAATATTTTCATAATTCACGATCGACAGTCACCGGATATGGCCAATTTTGAAGCATTGTCGCGAAAGCGTGCAGACCTTAAATTGTGCATCAGCTATTTGTTCCAGACTGATAATAAGCCCCTTTAATCCTGGGCTCTAGGGCCTAAGCCAATGCCTAGTTTGTCTTATAGTAAATCCGGCCCTGACATTAAGAAATGATTAAAACTGAAACTGACTGAAAACTGATTGAGACGGCGTTTTTTTTAACTTCTAAGTAAATATTCGAATGCGTATATAAAATTTATTGGCATATTAGTATATAATTGTGATAAGAAATTATCTATAGGTTGGTTTAACCATCGCACGTATATATTTTTCAATATTTATTTAAAGGTTGTCTAATATGATTTGTTCTGTAAGTATATAAAGTAACAAAATATAAAGCTTACCAGTATAAGAAATGATATTGCCCAGATAGCAAACAGCTGCAAAAATATAGATGTTTTGGTATATAAAGATGCATAGTGAGAATTACATGTAATCAATATGAATCTGAAAGAAAAAAATAATATGATTTAAAAAAAACAAAGAAATCTACCTGATTATTAAATATATATTTGACAAACAGTCCGATTTTTATATAATTTTTTCTACACCTATTTAGTTATATGGTCATTATTGGCATTTTTCAGTGATTAATGGTACCTATAACTCACTACCGTGAGTTATGGACTTTCATAACTCACTACTGTGAATTATGGATTTTCAGAAATTACAGCAAAAAAATAACATTGATTGCGTATTAAAGTTCAACGAAATTTAACGAATTTGAAGTGACCGATTCAACTTGTCTATATGATCTAAAATCTCGAAAAAACCCGAAGAATTCCGACCATAGCTCGATGTGAATCGCCCGCGATATTGTTTCACTTGTCAGTTAGTGCTCGTTCGTTGCTTCATCGAGAAATCACAATTTGTATTTTGTGTTTTAAATAGTGCAAGGTATAGAAAAAGCATAGTATTATATTCCCGATTATGGCAATTGCTCAAAACAATGGCTATCATAATCCCTCATATAATAATATACTATTTTGAATCCTCTTAAGTTCCGGTATCTCATTATATTTAGGTATTTATAGCATTCTACAATTTGCTTTCAACCTTTCGGGTTACTGCTTTTGAAAATCCCGCAAGACATTTCAGATTTTATGTGATATAGGTACATTCACAAGTCCTTTTATAATTATTTTTATTTCTTCTGAAAAAATACAATTTAAAGAAGGGGAAACTGAAAACAGTGATTCTGATTATACTGACAAATGTTCAAAGTTGTGACTAAAGTTGTGAGTTGTGAGAAAAAGAGAAAATAGTTACAGTACCTACAGCAAGTGTCTAACCGCGTTCCACTTGTAAATTTGCGCTAAAATTTATTATCTGGCACTTTCCCAAAATGCTCTCAGAAATTTCAATGCCCTTGAGACTCGAGACGCTACTAACTTTTTTTAGTCTTTCTAGTCTAAATGAAGTTAATTGCCTTTGTTGTTGATTCTTTTGTTCTATGTTCTTAACACGCTTGCTCTTGCTGATAAAGCTTAAAGCTAATTTATGGCCAAAGAAAAAATGAACCATTTTTAATTTGAAGCGTTTGGAGGCGATAATTTTCTTATTTCGGGGCTTAGAGCATTTTTGTTAAATTGAGCAGACGTGATTTATTCCTAAATTAGAAATTAATATGTTTTATATTTACATCTCATTTGATTCCGTCCTTCAACCTTCAAATATCGTCGACTAACGGACGCAACCAAATCTTTAGTGCTAGCTTACAGCGGTACTACTAGTCCATCCCTGAAGTTGAACAATTTTTCAAGGTCATCCTTCAAAAGCTGAACAAGAACTTGTTCAATTCTAGAATGAAAAAATGGCAATGTGAATTCTGTAAATATTAAATTTTTCGTTTTTAGAATCGATTTTTCCGTACTTTCCGTACTTTCCTCAAGTCTGGATGAGCACCTCATCATTCACCTTGGACATTCCCAACCAAAATTAACATTAACAACAACAACAACTTATTTAGTTCGGAAACCATTTTCGAAACTCAAACAATTAAGTAGTGAATATTTTATATTAATCATTTTTTGCTTCTTCATATTTTTTATATTGCGCATACAATCTCCTAGCGGAATTTTCCAAAAACTACATTGCCATAGAGACAGAAATTAAATAAATAACCATCATTTGGCACTGCTACCAATATAAAAGTCAAAAAAGAACTTTCAGTTTCACAATTATATATACACAATGCAATCTAGAAATGAAATAGTGACCGCAAATTTTAGTTCGTGCGAAGATCCGCTAGGAGCTTCAATCACTAAAATTATATTCGTAAATATGGTTACTAACTTGAGTTATAGGGGTTATAAGAGTTAAAGTTAACTTTGAAACTTACTCAAATTCAAAGCAAATGAAGGATTGAGGATTGCGGATGGAATTAGGACATAACATAACCATAAGGATAAGTAAGGATTAAATCAACTTGTGCCTGTTGACTTTTCCTCTACATCTACCAAACTACTACCTAGTTCCATTGCATAAACTTGTATGTATGTGTTTATGTGTGTTTATGTACTATCACAAATTGATTTGTCTGCGTTGACGTCATACGCGAGCAGAAGTTATGAGTTAAAGAGACGTCATGGGGCGATAAATTTAATTGAAAGACTGAAATTTGGGGAAGGAAATAGGCTATTTTGCTATATAATGTAATGCCAGCTTATATATGCTAAATTTATTTTAAGTCATCATCTTAGAAAAATGTTGGCTTCCTTCTTTTCCGCCAGTCCATTTTTTTTTTTTTGGAAAATTAGGTTATGAGGTCACAACTTATGTTATATGTTCATTATGAAATAAAAAAAAAATGTGGAACATCATTTTTTGTTTGTTTGTTTTCTTCATCTCAAAACCTTTTCCTTATGGCTTTCGGAGTGTGCACAGAAGGGCGAGATGTTTTTCTCATTTAATGTTTTTTTTTTCTTCAAACAGGCAGGGCGCAGAGTCGAGGTCAATTTTTGTGTTTGTTATTTTTTGAGAACCGGTGGGAAATTAAAGCATTTCCTTTTCACGTAACATTACACATGTAAGTAGTTGGTTGTGTAAAATTGTGCTTGATGGTGTCCGCTCGTAAAATCTTCATCGTTCATATAATTTATACTCAGTTCATGTTGTTTGAAGAAAAGACTAGAGAAAGACATATTTCCAGCTCTGTGAATCCCATCCGTAAAGGCCGTTGTCACGCTCCGATAAATCAACATTTCAACATAAAAATGAGAGAAACGAACGACGGAACGAACCGGAAATATGTTAGTTGTAAAACGTTAAAGATTTTCTTCCTTAAGCGGCCCATACACTTTCAACCTAGTCGTCAATTCAGGAGACTAGGTTGACCGTCTGTGGGCAGATTAATGTTGAAATTTCATGTTGAGTACCAAGTTGAAGAAAATCAAAGTGGTTTGGATTTTTGGTGGGCGGAGGCTGATGTTGGCGACCAGGTTGAGACATATGTGGCTCGGTTGTCGACATGCTTGTAATTTTGGGAATTGTGCTATCAACTTGTAAAAACTTGTGGAAAGACCATAATAAAACTTTTGTTTATCAAATTGGTTGACATGTGTGTGGGCAACAACCCCAACCTAGTTGAGGACAAGGTTGACGACTAGGTTGAAAGTGTATGGGCCGCTTTACAACTCTTCTAAGTGTACACGTACAGAATACAAAATTGATTTGCTCTTGAAAAATTTCATAATATTAGTTGCTCCTTCCTCCGAACAATGTAAATATTTTCCATTCAATATTTTGCTTGGTTTATTTCTGATGGGAAGGCAATTGGTTTTAGTTTTTAGTGGTGCCCATGCGATTGGTGTTGGAAAATGAATTTGAAATATTTATAGTCACGGACACGGAAATGAACGAGATTGGAAAATTTGTTTCATGGTCGAATAAAATCCGGGATGGTGGTTCGAATAAGAATACGAATATGAGTTATGCAAACAATTAAACTGTTATAGTTGTCAGTTGAAACATATTTGTTTTACTATTGCTATCTCTATCGACCCTATCCGTGAATTTCCATTCCACGATTCCACAAACAATTTTCGATCATGAATGTGAATACGTTCATCGTTCGTCGTTCGTGTGCTTGCAACTCAAATCGCGGAACTAATATTCTATTCATTGAATTTGTGGCAAGTGGCAAGTGCATAGTGCACTTATTATAAAGACTAAAGAGCCATATATGATAACCATAGGCGTGCGCAGCAGATTTTATTAGGGAGTGCCCAAACTTAAAATATAACAGATGTAGACAATATCTTTCCCATTTTACAAAATGAGGGCAAATAGATATATTAAATTAAATCTAATAAAATTAATTGAATAAAACGTTTTATTAGTTATGCAGAAAATTTAAATAATGAGCCATATCCCAGAGATCGGCAGACCGCAGCTCGCGAGCCGCATACGTCTTTTTTGGAACGTTCGGTTTTGTGCAGGTGGTGCATCAACGAATAAATTGAATGAAATTATATAATGGCAGAATGGCTCCTAATAAATATGGAACTTGAAAATTTGAAATTAATAAAATATTAAATTATTTGAAATTTCACTTTTTTTAATCTTGAAGCATTATGGCGTGCCTGGGCA